>JAHWFP010017946.1:0-12866 GCA_023313725.1 Lithobius niger
TAATAGTTTGAAAGGAATTGGCTCCTTAGGCTAGAAAACCTAATAGTTTGAAAGGAATTGGCTCCTTAGGCTAGAAAACCTAATCGTTTGAAGGGAATTGGCTCCTTATGCTAGAAAACCAAATCGTTTGAAGGGAATTGGCTCCTTAGGCTAGAAAACCTAATCGTTTGAAGGGAATTGACTCCTTAGGCTAGAAAACCTAATCGTTTGAAGGAAATTGACTCCTTAGGCTAGAAAACCTAATCGCTTGGAGGGAATTGGCTCCTTAGCCTAGAAATCCTACTCGTTTGAAGGTAATTGGCTCCTTAGGCTACAAAACCAAATCATTTGAAGGGCTCTTTAGGTTACATCACCTAATAGTTTGAAGGGAATTGGCTGCTTTGGCTAGAAAACCCAATCGTTTGAAGGGAACTGGTTCCTTAGGCCAGAAAATAGAAAACCTAATCGTTTGAAGGGAATTGGCTTCTTAAGCTAGAAAACCAAATCGTTTGAAGGGAGTTGGCTCCTTATGCTAGAAAACCTAATAGTTTGAAGGGAATTGGATCTCCTCGTTTCTCTGTAGGCCTTTACCTCCAAGTGGGTCTCGTTTCACTGGAGGAGGTCGACTGGTTGTCAGAATCGTTGCCTTCTTGATCGTCAGGGACAGGGACAGGGAAAAAAGGCTTCCACTCATCTTGCATTCTCTTACTCACTAAAGGGATTACTATGCTATAAGCTTATTGGCCGACACCTTTTATTATTATTTAATGGATCTATTTCAATGCTGGCACACCTCTGCGCTCTTGTGTTTTGCAGTGTTTTGCTTTGAATTATAAAAAAAAAAAAATATAACAGCTTGCAAGCTATCCCAGAATTCGCTGCAAAGCAATAATTCTCGTGATAGGCAAAACAATGCATCTATACTGTTACTTTGTTTTACCCGATAACTATGCCGTGACAAAACACTGTAAGTCTAATAATTTACATAATTTTAAATTTAAAAAAATTTGTTACTGAATTAGGGAATATCTTAAAAGACTGCAAGTTTCAAACCAAAGTTGTACCTGCATGGTTTCATTACTGATATAAACGGTTTTTTGTAGAATTTATAAATGATTTTTTCCCTAAAAACTGCACTTTTCAGGTTCAGTCTTTTACCAAAACAGGGCTGCCCTATAACTATCAGCATCAACCCTAACAAGAGCCACAAATTATTATAGAGATCATAACTCGTCCCAATCTACACAATCATGCTAATATTTATAGCTAATTTCGTTTTTTTGTTTATTACTCATGACTGAGGTTAGATAGATAGGTTGTTACAACGGGTAACAAATTGCAGAATACCAAGTTCTTTATAATTTTGTTTTCTTTTATTGTATTAGATTGCCAGCGGAGGAATTCTCGAAAATCAAGCAAATAACGGAAGTTTTAATTCTTTTATGGGAATTTTATTAGTAGCTGAGGTAAGCTAGTTCATTCATTCTGGACAATACGTTGTGTTAATTTTATTAATCGCTGTGTCTTAGTTAAAACTCCAGCGAGGTTTACTACAATGAGAATGCAACATTAATTAATCGGCGAGAACCTTGCTAAAAGGCAGTGAATTTGCTGTTGTTCCGTAGTAAAAATTTCCAATCACAGGTCCCACCGTTTTAATAACTCCAGTTTACCGTTCATTGCGTATTAGTTTTGTAATTAGCTGAACCTGCCCCGTGGATAGTATTTCCAAAACTTGCCTTTTCCTTGTTTTTGGTGCATCCCCAAAAAATAAACTAGGGTAAACTGAATGAAAATTTCAAAACCAGGTCAAACAGGAAAACAATTCTTTATAATAATATTGGAGGGCGGCTAAAAGGAAGGCTAAAAGGAAAACCACTTCACCCCTCCTCACGCCCGCTTTGAAAATGCACTCTCCCACTCTACCTGCATGGAAACAGGAGGCAGGCATGAGTGGTCGATCAACTCAATAAAGGTTCAATCTGACAAGTCGTCGGGCCGAACAATCATTTCTCCTCTCCTCGCGGCCGCATTGTGAATGCGCTCTCCCATTCTACCTGCATGCAAACAGGAGGCTGGCATGAGTGGTCGATCAATCTGACAAGTCGTCGGGAAGAGTGCCGGAAAAATGTCCCTGGAAATGTGTCCGTAAACTTAATTCATGGCCGGCCCCGTGCATAGCACGGTCTTCCTCTAGTGTTCAATATAATAATGGACGGTAAATGCACAGTTTAAGGGGAATGCTCAGTTTATGGTAAATGCCCTCCTTTCAGGTAAATGCACAGTTCGTCCACTTGAAACAACTGGTAGTAAAATGCGTAATAATTACTGAAACTGATTTATCTGCATTATGCGGCAAAGTCCCGTAGCAAAAAAGACAACTCCCAAGCTAAAACGACAAGAACCACCGAAGTTGCAATGAAAACGGCGAGCGTGTCCATTCTTTGGCCAGAAGTTAAAACTGGTACCTTGTTGCCTTGAAAAGTTGAAATTGGCACATTGTTGCCTCGACTAGCAATTTGCTCTGCGCGGGCATCTCAGCGGCAAGTCATAAATGACGTCACTCACGAAGGATAGTTATTTTCCACACGGTACGGATCGCTCAAGCTAAAGCGATAGACTGGGAGTGGTGAGGAGCCTGAACGGAGAATGCCCGCGTGTGGGGCAGTGCGGCTGTTAGCCTTGCTCTTTATAAAATAAAGAGATTGGGGAGGGGGGGGGGGGCAGCAATGCGTCTGTTACCATTAAGCATATGAGGTACGGTTTTTTTCCGAGAGGATGGGAGGAAAGGAGGAGGAGAGGTAGAGGATGGGAGGAAGGAGAGCATTCCAAGAAGCAAAACTGCTTGTCGCATTCAACGTTTAGGCCACACCTACCAAGAACTGGGAAACAACCACGGGCGAAACAAAACCCCGGGCGAAGCCGGGTACAACTGCTACTTTAACATAAACGGGGCCGACTTTATTACGGTGACATTGGAACAGTTAAAGATGCTTTCCTGATTGGAAGGAATTTGTGGTTAGTTGCTGTTTCTAATGTTATACCTTCAGCCGTAGCAAGCATGGCAGCGTGAGTGAGGCACGTAATTTGGGGGGGGGGGGGGGCGGAATATTGTGCGAAACGGGATTCTTCGAAACGAGGACAGCAGCTTTATTTTCTGCGAAACGAGATTCCATGAACGGCAGGGCCGGAAGGATGATAGAAAAAAGTATGTTATTCCTGAATTTTCACCTTCAGGAATCATGTTTTTTTTTCCGCTGTGGAATCTTGAAAGTGGTGGTTCCTCAGATTCCTGAGATGATATTAGGGATTCCTGAGAAAAAGTCGGGCTTCCTAGATTAAAGTCAGGATTAACGATTGGCTTGCTAAAGATTCAGAGGAAGCCCTCGTTTTGTGGTAAAATGTCAAAATGTCACCATGAAAGCATTGCAACAAAATGCCACCCCATATACCTGCAAAACTGCCACCCGTCAAAATGCCATCTTTTTCGTACATCTGTTTCGAGAAGAAATGCTTCCAAAATTATGAATTCCCGTATTAAAGAAGCATTCCTACTTGAAGGAATTTGTAAATTAGTAGTAGCAGTCACATGTATAGGTTGTGTTGTTCGGTCCATGGGTCTTTTCTCGATAGCAGTGACACACACGAGGTTTTACTTTTCCAGAGTCTCCTTGCACAACTCTGCTCCACGCTGCCACCACCCGACTGAAGGAATCGAAACTCAGATTTCTTGTAGCTGAATCAACCAGTTTAATAGCTAGGCCAGGAACGAACTTTAGTTACAGTTGCTCTTACAAATCTGTCCAACATTTCACAGCTGACTACAGTTCACAGATCACTGTTGAACACACAGATCAAAGTCCCTAAGCTCAAGTCTACAGCACTACACCATACTGTATTACTAAGCTGTAGCTAGGAGTTGGAACTAAGATCGAGGGTTACCGGATGTTTCTTGAGTAGCTTTATCATACGTCAACATAGCTCACGTCGATGTAGTGCTTAGAGCGCTTTAAGAACGTCCGTGTAACCACCTAAAACCATTTCAAGTCGCTTTATCTCAAACCCCCTCGTTACGTCGACGTAAGGAGTTGAAGCGTTTTAACAACCTACGTGTACCCACCTAAAACCCATTTTCTACGTCGCTCTAAGGACTGCTTTCCTTTGATTGGTTGAAGCGAGTGCGCTTAAACGTCACGAAGCTAAGGCAGAACCTGTCACTTCCTTAAAACGAAGTCGAAAGCCCAGCTAGTTGAATGGGGACATGGAAATATAGAGAGGTTTGGTTGATGGGGGATTAGATAAACGCGACCCTACATCGACTTAGCAGAAACTTTTGTGTACCCGTTGTCGTTTTAACTCACCCCAACTTGAATGTCCGTGTAACCACATCTCTCCTAAAGCGACGTGAGTTCAAGTCGACATAACGTAAAGCGACGTAAGATAAAGCGACTTAAGAAACCTTCGTGTACCCTCGATCACAGATCAGAGTCCCTAAGTTCTGCGACTAAAGTCTACAGCACTTCACCATACTACTTACCAGATCACTTAGCCTAGCTAGGGGTTGAAACTAAGTCTGTTTCATCTGAAACCCGAGCATAGACTAATTCCACAACACGTTTGCTCACAATTCCCCGAGTTTGGATGTTTCACGTTTATTGGATTAGGAAAATCTCAACGAGATCTCGTGCCAGAAGCACCACACGTCGTTTAAGTTCAGAAACGGACGTTAAGCTCGTTCACGCCATCAACGGTCTAGAAGTCCTATTTGTAACAATCTTACAACAAAGTCGAATTCGAACGAGAATCCATCCTCGGTTCACTCTGGCAAGTGATAACATGAAAGTATCAAACAAGCAAAAGACGATAATTACAGCAATTCGAAGGGAAGTCGCTTGATCGAAACATTTTGGAGTAATAGAAAATTACAACGGATAACTCACCATAAAGGGGAGCTTCTCTTGTAAGCTGCAATGCAAAGCAGTCTGTTATAAGTCTACGTACGTCACAAGCTGAACGAGCGCGGTAGGCACGCAGTTACGCAGTCGAAAGGAAGTATTTTTTGTAGAAAATTTCAGGCAAGTTGCTTTTATACTCCATCGCTATAGCCATCCTTTGCTGTGCTCACTTCAGGTAGTAGGGTTGAATGGTTGTGTCGCTAGGCTAATGCCCCTGTTCCCTAACGAGTTATTACGCAAAACATATGTCACAGAACACATTGTGGTGATAATGGAAAGTTCCCGGAAAAGATTGATTTGTCTTTAAAACCATTTTATAGGAAGGCTTACACTGATTTCACACTCCTAAATTCGTCTTGGGCCAGCGCGCAACAGCCTGGCTGCCATGCCAAAGCATACTAAAGAAAATTGGAAATTAGCCAACAGCGAAAATCATACACTAGAAATAACGTAGTTCAGTAAGCCACCTTTATGAACTTACGTTTCGTCGGAGTGGCATGACCCGGATTCGAACCGGCTACCCAGTTCGCCCCCAGATCACTTGCATAGCGCCTTAATCGCTATGGCCACATCCTCCACTGACATAAAGATAACTCACTGAACCCGTTATTAAGGTCACAACGTGACCAGGGCTACATTCGATCAGAGTTCACTCGGCCATAGACAATGGAGAGGGAATAAAAATCATACACTCACAAGGCTCAGTAGAGGAGAAATAAATAAAACAATTTCTGCCTATTTATGTCTATTTATGCCAAAGCATAGTGGCATGCACCGAAGTGGGCCAACTGATAATTCTCACGTATTATCATTCTGCGATCGCAAAAGAAACCTTTCTTCCTCGTCCGCTGCCCTACGCAATCCTTTTGTTGTGGCATATGCACCACTCACTGATCTCACGAGACCGACCAAACATGGCCGTTAAGAAATTTTAAATGTGAAATTGGAGATGAACTGGCCCGGGCTCGATTTCAATCAGCCTTGATCAGCTCGCACCCAAAGTGCGACGAATTTAGTAGTGTGGAATTGGTAGTAGTAAACGCTAAATTTGTGATCACGCATACTATAACAAATTTCAGTTTAATAGTAAAATATTCTTTAAAAATACGGCATTTTGACAGGTGGCGTTTTCAGGGAGGGGGTGACGTTTTACCGTGGTGGCGTTCTGATGGTTGCATTTTGTTGCAGTGGTATTTTTAAGTGAATTTGTTTTGTCCAGGTAAAACTAGGGCCGGGCTGCTAGCCCGTAGCCACTAGTCTGTTACTAACTTCACACTACTAAATTCGTCTCGCGCTCGGCACGTACGGTCAGGGCTGAATGAGGGATAGCCCAGGCCAGGTCGCTTTCTCAATAATAGTGATTTCACATGGAATAATGTTTGCGTGCCATACCATGCCGCGCTCGCGGATTTCACACGGAATAATGTTTGCGTGCCGTGCCGTCCCATGCCGCACGCAAGCGAGCCACGACGGCCGCCACGCAACAAGCAGCCTGCCTGGAATGGTACGGGCTGGCGCTGCTCGGCACGCTTTCATTATTCCATCTGAAATCCGAACGCATGCCGTGCCGCGCTGCTGAAAATGCTAACAAAGCTTCACTGTAGTTAAAAATTTCCCGCCACCAGTTGTTGTCAAAACAAAGAAGGCCGACAACGGCCGCTTGTAATTAAACCATCTGAAATCAAGTCGTGCTGGCCCTTCAGAATCTGCTAAAGGAGGCTTGCAACTTCCCACCACCAGCCCCAGCCCCAGCCCGAGCAGCCCGGGCAGCCCCAGCCAGAGACGAATTATTCCATGTGGAATCACTATTACAATTCGTGGCAGCCGTGTTGAACCCATCTCGCCGTAGGCGTGAGTGGTGCTGTACTTATCCACAGCAAAAGAATTGCATAGGGAACAACACGTGGGAAGGGTCTTCTGTGCTGGAGGAGATCATACGTGAGGATTATTCGCTAGCCCGTTTCCACCGATAAAAAACTTATGGCCAAGTTGGCTCGTAAACAGGCGGCTGGCAAGCGCCGGCCCTACAAACGCGAATTTATAGCAGCGTGAAATGATTAGCGCGCACTTGGCGCTACACGAATTTAGTAATGTGAAATCACTATACAAGGTGTCCCAGATATATACTGACAAACTTTAGGTGGTTATACGGCACAAGGAAACAAGCAACTTTTGCTAATAAACCCATGTCCACAAATTAACTGTTACCGATGTAAAGTTTGCATTGTTAATGCAGCAATGATAAAAATATCAGAGGCACCGAAACACATCAAGACACAATGTGGTACATGTTCAGAGTGGTTTATGTGCTGTGCAATGGTGCAGTATCACACCCATTATGTTCGCCTGAAGGGGCACTTGTTCCCTATGACCACCTAAAGTTTGTTAGTATATTTCCGGGACACCCTGTATATTTCTGGGACACCATGCTCCTTAATCGCTGCTCAAACGCCAGAAGCTGTGACACGCTGTTCGCGAATTAGCTTTGTTGTGTGTGTTGCCGTAATCAAATAAGTTTGAAAACTAAAGCAACGCCATCACAAATATGGGCTTAAAATAATGCTGTGTAAGATGAAATACCAAAACACTGCTTTACGATTTAATTTTTTTTTTCAGAATATGAACCCGTATTTGCAAAACGTATTCACCAACAACAACTTGAATCCCAACAATTTTCAAAATGTGGGAGGATTTGGCAATAACTTCGGACTTGGCGGAGGATTCGGAAATTCTTTTGGTCCCATTCCTTTTGCAACTTAAGGTTATGTGTTTTTGTAAAAAAAAAAAAAAAGTAGGTCAAGGTATTGACTTGAGAATTTATAGTGCATTTATTTAGCGTTTTACAAAGGAATTTTAGCGTTTTTAGGCCTCTAAATTATATTTATTTTTGTAAAAACTTTAGTAATTTTAAACTGCGTTGCATTGAAAAAACATCGCCACTAGTCTTTCGGCCTTAAATTGGTTTCAAATTCAGATTAAACGTAGTTTATATCAAAAATTGTTTCTCGAATCTAAAAATAAATACTTGTAAACACACCAGAATTAAATGGATTACGCCATAACTACTCCATAACCACTTCATAACTACACCAAAACTACTCCATAACTACTCCATAATTACTTCAGGTATGCCATAATTACCTCATTTTACAAATAAAATTCCGCTCTTCCCAGCCAAGACGAATCATCCCAAACACAAATATCACAAATAAAAAACAATTTAATTTTCAGCAAAATTTTTTTTCCCTTGGTCACAATAAAATCATGAAAAAAACAGAATTAAAAGTCCGAAAACCAAATTGTGTTTCATTTTTGATGCACTTCGTTTTCGTCTTAGGCGGCAGGAGCGGAATTTTATTTGTACACCTCATCCACCACAAATTAATTTATGTTTTACCTTATTTTATTAAGCGTAACACTAAACACTGTACGCACTTCAAGCAGATGATAACGTTAAATAAATGATCCAGTTTTATTAATTTTCTCTTGTCTACCTTGTCAAGGAAATAAATCGATTTATTTTATTTGTGTATTTCATGTGAACTAAAATTAAACAAACATTCTGTTCTTTAAAAACAACTTTGAATATTTCTTATTTGTTTTCTTTAGTACTGTGTAAGGTTGATTTTAGTTTTTTAGTCTTATTTGGTCTGAACCCCAACGAAACGAATTGACTAAAAAAATACGAGAGTCTTGACTAATTTATTAAACACAACATAGAAACTAGGCCATTACCCCGCCCGTTACATGGTCGGTTTTATAGAGTATTGTTGGGATTTCCTGTTTGTGACCGGAAGTGGTTAACGCTCGCTACAACCCTTTGAACCCATTGTGACATTACTGCATCTGCCAATCTTGTTGAAGATCCTTACAAACTGTTATCAAAATTAAGCGCCGCTGGTATAGCAGTCGCCCATGCTTTCATTAAACCACGCGTCAAGGCTATTTGCCGCGACGCGCGTATCACGTGACTGGGCTAGCCCACTCAGACGGCCCAAGCTCAACTATTCTCTTTCGTCAGCGAGTAACTCATGATGGTACAGATTTAGTTAGATCCAGGGTTAAGAGACGTGAAGCCTAGATCCCGTTTGCATGAAAATAGTGTGACTGAAAAAAAAAAACATGACGTCATCAGGACCGTTCCTCCTTGTTGAAAACACAGTACGAATCATTACTTATACAGACAATTCTAATGAAAGACACAAACAAACAAAATATTGAAGATTATCGAGACTCCTACTACGGACGGGCGAGATTCAGTTAGTGAAGTTTTTGCTCCCAAACCAATCCTCGAAGCAGATGACGCTTGGTTTTTCGAAGCCAACAAAAAGGTTTGTTTTAACTAGCCAGTGGTTTTTAACGAAATTAATGAATAATTATGAAATATCTGATCGCTCAATCTTTACTGAACGTTAAATTACACATTATTAAAACAAAACGACAAATTCTTACCAGATTACCCGAGACGAGAGCTGTAGCTGACGTCGTTGCGTTGAAACGAAAACAATGGCATGCGTTTACGATGGTCACTTGTGACGGTGCTCTTCCTACTGATAACAAACGTTGCGATTTTCAGTCGCATTGTCGATTGTATACTGGTAGGTTATTGCACTTTAAAATAATTTAAGCAATTGGAGTGATCCGGCTTACGTTTGACTGCTAGGCTTGTCGTTGCGTACTCGTTCGTTTGTTAGGCCAATTTTGTGTCGATTCATCGGAAAAATCAAAAGCCAATGAGATGCAAGAATCAGTAAAATGTCGCGAAAAATGGGAGCAGAAACATCAGACGCGTTTGAAGTATGCAAGGCAGTTCCCAAAATCTCGCACGGTTTCTCGGGTAACGCGTAATAGTAAGTGGGTCCACCCTATCAAAGCTACGTATAATCCAAGTTCCCAGAATAGGGTAAGGATTATCGAAATTCCCACTGCGGACACACACACATACACACAAACAAATACGCAAATATCACGATCTTAGTTATATAGATTTATTAATAGCTCGTATTTACAATTCAAGATTAATGATTCACAAGTTCTCTATACTCAAGTAATAAATTCATTAATAAAACTTACGACGTTAAAACATTCAATTTCTTGGTTTGTCGCAAATATTGTACTGGCATGTTTGCTGGGGCCAATGGCCAATATTAAGAGTCTTATCTGTCTAATCGTCCATAGGTTAAATTATCTATGGCTTGTTATTTTATTTCCGCTTCCTGCAATCTAGAACCTTCTAGAACTTTCCATTTCCCATAATACCCTTGTTATTATCGCGGTTGTCAGGGGTAACCAAATCGTATTTAAGCAACGGAGCCAGCATGCAAAATTAGTTAGCCTTCAAGCCAGCCACCCGGCTCTTCGACCCCCTGCTAGATCTGCTAGTTAGGGGGATGTTTGGCTAGTTAGTCCCCCCCCCCAACCATAAGTAATAATTTTTTTCCTAAATCTAATCTAATCCTAAAGCTCCCTAACTTTAAATTTGATACAATCTAATTTTCGTGACGTGAGTAAATTAAATACCCTCAAAGTGATTCTTTTAATGTCAAACCAATCAATCACGAAGTGTTTATATAGATCATATCCTTCGTAATGAACAGCCGCCATCTTGGTCACGTTGGAAAGCTGGGATTCCCCGATTGACACGTGTATAGCACGTGATCATTCATCGCGGCAGGGGCCTGTCACAAGTGACGTCACGCAAAGAGAGTCTTGGTCACAGCAAGTTGAAAACAGCTCGGATGACAAGGATTAGCAATAATTCCATTTGGCTCCAATCACGATGAAATCACTTCACATAATAAGGTTCGTTCAAGATAAGTATAAATTCCAAAAATTACGAAATGGTATGAGGAGTAAGGTGTGCTCGTCGACAGGTATGAATCGAATGTTGAAGAAAATGGCTTAGTGTAGAATCACTTCATCACGGCTCGGAGTCTAAGAATCCTCACAAAGGCTAAACGAATCACACATACGGAGTCACGGACGGATAATTAAGATTGAGTTATAAAATAACAATTGTGCAGGGCCAGTACCCAACCAAGTACCCGACCTCCCAGGACAACACAGTCCAAATGCGAACTGTGTTTTTATGTGACTCGACAAGCCTAGCAGTCAAAAAAGAAGAATTCGCGTATTAATTAAGTTACTCAATAAATACCTTTAGTCACAAAACTACAGCCAAGCGCAGTTCCGATCATTTAAGATTTATAACACTGTCATCGACATTTTAATATTAAAAATCAAACTTTACGTTGGTGAGAAAAGAATGAAAAAATGTTCAATAACAAGGGATACCATCAGACGTGTTGCAGTTGAAGTAGGCACTTACATACTTAACCAAAGGCCACCCGAGATATAGCCTCAAAAAAATCCCTCCTCCCTACGAGACTGGAATCTCGTCCTCGTCATACCACTGAGGGAGATGTTGAAAATAGTTTCCTCATTAGGAAACACAATTAAAGTCAAACAACCCTGATGAAGTTAAAACTTCAACCATGAAATGTAATTAACTCCTGTCCTCAAACGGGTATTTCCCCATATATCCACTTTCGTGGAGGTGAAGAACGAATATATTTTTTAATTCCTACGTGTTTTGTAAACACGCCAAGTTAGTCGCACACAGTCTACATTAATAGAAACGAGTTTCAGTACAGCAAGTGTTGTAAAACGGCTATTCAATAATCTCCTCTAATAATCACAGTATTCGACTATAATTGTAAACAAAATGATCGCCTCTATAGTTGCCTTTGTCAAGCTGTTCCAGTAATTTTCCCGCATATCACCACTTTCTGCTTCTTCATGGATGGACCGAGGATCAAGATGGCACCGCCCTGTACCTATTTGTAGCATACGTCTTCACTCTTAACGAATTTAGGAGTTGGCTTTTTTTCAACTTTTAATTGCTCGAACCAATTTAAGTTTGCGGACCGTTTGCTAAAGCACTCACGTTAAACTGATAGCTACGTATTTTTAATGACATTTGCAATTTTTTGATGATTTTGGCAAATTTTTCTATGGGCTGTTCATGCTGCTGCACCCTGTAGTGCCTAATGCAGTTCGGGATTGATGTACTACATTCAAAATCAAAATGGAGAATTCGTACCCACACTCAGATGAAGCCTTGGGTGTACCCACAACTTCCAACAGTTCCGGGATTTCTGGAACACTGCTGGGGTGACTACTGCATTATAGTGTGCGCGGCCTATCTTGAGTTCTCCGCAGAACGAACACAGATAATCGATTGTACGCTTTCAGTAGCAGAGTGCCTTGTTGATATCCAAGATGGTTACAAAAACAATGGCGGCCATCGATTAAAGCCACCCCTTCCAGGAAGACGTAGCCGCTCACAAAATACTTGCAGGAGTCAAGATACACCGCACACACGATAACATCATGTGGCTGGGAGATCATCCGATGCCTTGGCTATTCCTCCTTGTCAAAATGCACTGCTAGATGAGGACGACATCAGTAGTGCGGACAATGTTGCTAGTGTTAATGGCTGTGGTGAAAAGTGTCGAGTGTATCACTGCTGAATCGGGTAACACAGTTAACTTAGGTAATATTCCGTCTCCGCCACTTAACGTGGAGGAACGACTGGCTGAGTTAGCTGCCAGAATCCAGGTAAACGAGAGTAGGTTCAGACAGCATGTGGATGAATCTTTAGCAAAGTTGCAACACAAGTTTGGTAAGACACTAGCTGGTTTTCTAGAAACATTTAATCAAGAAACTGGTTACACGAGAGGCGCACTTACAGTGTAAACTTGCAGTACAACAGTGGAGATTTTAAAACTCTCTGCAGGTGTCTGAAGAACGTTTGGTAGTTCTTTGCGTGAAGTCAAAGACAGGCTTCAAAATTCATAACGTGTAGTTATGACAAAACGTCACTACCAGGGTAACAGTTTTGATTTAAGGTTGAAAGACATTGCAAAAAGC
>JAHWFP010017948.1:0-29770 GCA_023313725.1 Lithobius niger
GCTCTTCCGTTGTTTTTCCCTCCATTTTTATGTAGTGCACCTTGTAGTTATGCCCTCCAGAACCCATACTGGTGCCAATATGGCGGCAAATGTCACTCATCTATAGGTAGCGACAAACGATTTTCACCACTAGATTCAGCGTCCAAAAATTAGCTGAAAGGAATAAAATGAAACCGGAAGTTGGAAGCGGAAGTGGTCCGAAAATGGTTGTGTTATGTATGCCTTCCAAGTTGCCACGCTTAGTTGATTTAATATTAAACTTGTGGCTATATTACGTATGCAAGAGACAAATAAAATTTAGGTATTTAATGAAAAACGGTTGTTTTTTTTTTTGGGGGGGAGGGGGAGGAGGCTTTTTTCTGCGAATATTCGAATAGGTTTTTTTCCCCCTATTCGACCGACCCCTAGTAGTTTTAATGGTGTGGCTGATGACCACTGTCGGTTGTTGTTCCCTTAATACACAAAGATCTTAAACCCAGACACAAACCTATCTTACAATGAAGTAAGGACGAGCGTTTCTCGATTACGTTTGGTGGACTGCATCATTTTGAGTCGACAATGCAATCCAAAGCGGCGCGTCTCAGCCTGGAATTGAAGTGAGGAATTTCCAATTGCCGTTGAGTCGAGTCGTACCCGTCCAGGAATTTGCGCAGGATGAAGGAAGGGGAGGGGGACGAGCATTGTTCGGACACTGAACGCCCTCGGCCAAATGAGACGTCGTCGCAGCGTGAGGCAGAAAGAGCCCCCGGCCGACCTTGCCCTAAAACCAATCTTCCAAACCTCCAGAGAGGAAGGCCAGACGAGAACAAATGGATTTTACTTTCAACGTCATGGCCAATTGGAAGGCGATGTGAAACAGAAATGGAGTTCTGCAACTAGAGAATGTCGTTGATTCGGATAAAGGAGACTCCATAGTTTCCGCACTGGGATTGGACGACGTTGTGAGAAAAAAAAATGTTAGGATTCCGAGGTCAGAGAAGTTCCGAGCACAATTCTTACTCTTCTGCTCAGGGCCTTGGAGAAAATCTCAGAGAAAATCTGAGTTAAAACAACTGTAGGTATCGATCCTGCCAAAGCTCAGTCATTTATGGACTTTCGTCGCGTAGCTGCCCTCCATCTAGTTGTGTCTCTGTGGGCCTTGGATGCAAGGTGCTTCCCTTCAATCTGCCTCTTACAGATCATTGTTATGCGTACAATAATCTATAAATTGACGAATTCAATGTACAACATGTACACATCTCGTTCTACCATGGAGACAGCTGCAAAGTCCAATTATTGTATACTAGAATGTTATCATTCCATTCTGGTCCCTTCATTCTCTAACACGACCCAAGTGTGGAGAGACTTCATTTTATTTCGGTAAATATAACTGGAATTCTGTTTCCCCCAATTCCCAGCCCCAACAAGATTACATCACGCTCCCAAACTTGCACAATATTTCATTTCTTCTCATTTGCAACGAGTAGTTGGTTATGTTTGTATAGGAATGCAAGCATTATTTAAAACACCTTTACACCTGAACTAATAAATATCTCAGCAAGGAAGAACCAACTCCGTCATTAATATCGTTTGCAAGTCACCAGTCCATGCCGCCATCATGCCCATTTCATTACGATCCAAACTCATATTCCAACCGAAGCAAGCAGTCTGCATTAAAGACTGACCTTGTGAGGATACACGATACACTAATCTGAGAAAGAGAGAAAAGACAACTGCCCCAACTGAGACTCGAACCCAGGACTTCCCGTTTACTAGCCGGGTGCTCTAACCACTGCACTACTGGGGCGGATTTGGCTACATGCTCCATCCGAGCTAAGTAGCTGTTCAATCTTTCTCAGGTCACAAACATACATACAAGGAGGGAAAGCAACATTGCTTCTTGGCCTCCACACTAGAAATAATGCAAGTAGCAAATAAACAAGAAATCACAAGGTAAAGGGTAAACGAAGCAAGCATTCTGCATTAAAGACTGGCCTTGTGATTCCATACTCCAGTCTCATATTCCAGTCCCCGAAGATTTTGGTGCATCGGCCGGGAATAGGACCAAGGCTGCACGCATGCATGGTAGGTGACCACTGAACCACAATAGAGGATTACGATCCGAAATTGTATGGAAAAACCGTTTAAGGAATTAATGAGATTTAAAGATAGGGATCCGTGCCTTTCAGGCCCCTCGATAGGGGCTTGTCTTGTTCCATCGCACCTTACTGAGGTTTAAGGCAAGTCATTATAATTAATGATGCCTAAGGTTGGAAAGGGGGTAGAGTTAATTTATAAAGTTACCTTCATGCTGGTATGTTGGTACTTTGTTAGCTGGTGCCTGGATCATCCAGATCTAGGCCCCCTGAATAAAACTTCCCCAACAAAACGCTGCTTGGATAAAATGCCCCTAAGAAAAAAATCCCTTAGGAAAATACGTCCCAAGAATAAAATGGAATACAATAGACGGTGTCGGCTGATAATTTAAGAGCTTGTCGAAGCAGTAGATGTAAAGTGGAAGGAACCATCACCGTATCAGTTGTTTTTTTGGCCGCAGGAGGGAGGAAACCGGAGTACCCGGAGGAAACCCTCGTACAACGGGCGGGAAACAACCGGAGAAAACCCCCTACATATATATACACTTCCCTTCACCAGGGTCGAACCCGAGTCTGAAGAAGTCAGAGACGTACAGCCGAGACCAAGACACCTGTCGAATGTGACACCCCAGTGCTCACGGCTACCCGTGCACATATTTTAATTTACATATTTGCTAAACTCTCCATTTACAATTCACACGCTCACCTACTATTTTTCGCGTTTTTTGCCTCCTGAGTTAACTCCAGTTCACGCGCGTGCTGGAATGTGTACTCCTTTTAGCGTTGCTTTGGTAAAATTAGCTTCTGGTGATGCTGAATCAACTAACCTGGAGCCGGGAATCAAAACGCACAGCTTCTTTCCCAGACGACCTTGTGACAAGGGATGGAATATGAAAGCGAGTTTAAAACACGGAGTAGTGGTACATTTGAGACCAACAATTTAATTTGGTTGGAAACCCCCCAAAAAATTTTGTGAGATTTAATTCTCCCATGATCCTCTCTGCTATCATTGCAAATGGCCGCCACCTCTTTCATTGCTTGATTGTTTTAGCTTTATACAGCTTAGCCACCTGTTGTTCTGTGTGTTTGTTCAACTTTTTAGTTTCAATTTGTGTAACTTTAGTGTTTTGTTGACCTGATGAGGACCAGCGAGTGGTGTCCGAAAATTCGCAGTAAATAGTCTAATAAATTGTCATGCATCCATGTCAGCCTGGATTCTTCAACTTAATCTTCAATACCTTCCACCTGTTCTTCAATCGATAGTTACAAAAGAAACACTCCCATGCATTCATTCATTAGCTCCTGTTAATGTTTGATTTGCGTTAGCGATTATGTTCTAAGTATAGCCAAACAAAGCCAAGCATGAGAAGTGATTATTCCCTATTGCAATGATCAGAAAAGCACAAGATCAACCACTGTCATCCGGGGATGTTCTGTGTGACGACACCTCCATTTGTTCTTGCTTTTACATAAACACAATTCTAGCATGACGTTTATTGCAGGTTCCCCCCTTTAGTTTTTGGATTCAGAGAAAGAAAGATCTTTAAACGACAATCTGTTTATTCGTGAAGTCACGCAGAGGGATCCGGGAACTCGGCGCGCGTTATAGAACAATTTTGATGAGCTTGTGGCAACAGTGATAAGCTGTTCAACAAGTTTTGAAATGATAAAAATATGAAAGGGCTAGCTGGCGTGTCGAATACACGGTTTACAACACTGGTTAGGTATGACAGATCACGTCCATGTTGGACCGAATTATACTACGCGCCATGGCTGTTTGCTGTGACGTGCATATCACGTGACTGGGCTAGTCCAATCAGACGGCCAAACAGCCGTTGTTCTCGTTCGTCATTGGCTAACTCATGGTGACGTCACGGCAAACAGCCATTGCGCATGGTTTAAGCTTCTTCAAATTGTTGCACACAATGGCTAGCCAACGCTGATTTTCGTTTGCTTCGCTCACTCAATTGCGCATCCAGTGCCTTATTACGCCCCCCCCCCCAACTGCTAATGATCCCCTCTTTCTAACGACCACTTTCAGTATATTCTTGCATGTTCATTCTGGCGGAAATATCAGTGCATTATATGACTCAAATCATCCCTCTCCCTCCTTTCCCCGGATATTGATATCCACTTTCTAATGACCACTTCTATTGTATTCTATCAGCCATAGTCATGTTCATGCTGTCGGAAATCAATAAGGCTCAAGGCGGTATCGAAGCTGCCCCTTCGAAAACCATGCTTTCCTGAAAAGCTTTCCCGCAATGCAATTCCTCCAACTAAAAGGACCGTGGACCGTGGGCCGTGGACCGAGCTGAGTTACTGCTCCCTGACCTCTTGAGTAATTATATCATATCAAAACCAAAACTGGTAAAGGAGCCGCCAAGTTCCGAATGGTTCGGCCCTTCAAAGGAGTGATATCAACACACCAAAACATTCGCCAAGTTAATCGCACCGCTTAACAGTTCGAATGTTAAATGAAAACTAGAACAATGCTACTTTCGGTAGCAATGTTCAAGTTTTCATTTAACGTCCAAAGTATTATTCGGTGCGATTAAGTTGGCGAATGTTTTGGTGTGTTGATATCACTCCTTTGAAGGGTCGAACCATTCGGAACTTGGCGGCCCCTTTTACCAGTTTTGGTTTTTGATATGATATCAGTCCTTTTTTAAAATTATGTATTAGACTCAACTCCACTACCGTGCAGATGTGTAATAAAGTGGCACGTCAACAAGAAATTGGTTTTCAACAATTTGCTACTACCTTTTGCCTATAGGCCGAACCATCCTCAACTTGGTCACCGCTTTATAGGTTTTTGGTTTGGTTTTAATTTTGTTGTAATTTGTTTTATTTCGTTAGTTTTGGTGTGTTGATATCACTCCTTTGAAGGGCCGAACCACTCTTCATCAGTTTTCGGCTTTGTTTATTTTGCTTTGTTTTAGAGTTGGTTTACTTTTTCGTGAATTGGACGTGAATACAAGTTCTTTAGTAACGTTGTTTAGATTTATCGTGGTACACTAGTGTGTGTCTAGGCACGCACGTCAGTATACATGTTGTCATTCAAAACATGAAATTCTGAACACTAATTTTCAATAGATGGTGAGATGTTGTATAAACTGTTCTCTAACCTAAGCTCCCCAAAACACACCACACACAAAAACACTAAAACTACCATTTGGGCGTCCTCTAATAATCTTGCATCCTTGTACCCATAATATTTATACTGGGAATCATTCGGATTGTATTGGATCTTATTTTGACAATCAAAATATCCAATTTTGAACATTGACTTTTTATTAGCTGCCAACAGACTTCCAATAAAATTTATTTGTAGTGCGTTTAATTAGCCTAACGGTTGTGTTTGGAATTTGTTTCACCCACACAAGTTCTTAGTGATCTTCGGGTCGTGCCCTAAAAATAAAATCAACTAAAAAGGAATGTGTGTAAATATATGTGTGTGTATATATGTATGTTTGTATCTTTGTGTGTTTGTATGTTTGTATGTTTGTATCTATCTATCCTTCTATATATCTATCTCTCTGTCAGTCTGTCTGTCTGCCTATCTGTATATCTTTTTATCTGTCTGTCTTCGTATCTGTATTTCTATCTATCTGTATGTCAGCCTATCTCTATATCCATGTATCTATCAGTCTGTATGTTTGTATATCTGTCTGAATATTGGTCTGTCTATCTTTCTGTCTGTCTTTGTCTTTCTATCTATATACCTGTCTGTATGTCTATTTGTCTGTCTATCTGTCTATCTATCTATCTATTAATACATGCCGAATGTTGTATGAACTGTTCCACAAGACTGTTCTTCAAGAGCCCACCTTTAAAAAGTATCAAAAAATGATTGGTAAGTGAATTCCAAAAATCATAGTCTTACTTCTCTAGATTCCCTCTGCCACTGGATTGATCCACTTTCGACCTTGGAGGCAAGTTCAGTCAGGGATTATTAATGGATGAATCGCTTCACTTGGACGAATATGGAAGCAGCAGCCACTTGCACGACCACCTCTTTTCTTCATTGATTTTTTCCTCTTTACGTAATTTTCCCTACGCTCAGAGGTCGCTTCCTTCGCTGCCTCAATTACCATGCGAGTTAATGCGTGCAAATCAGTCACCGTCTTGAGGAGGAAGTCGACGAACACGCCACCCAAGACTAGGCCAAAAATTAAAGACCTACCCAATTTTAAATTTCCGTTGGGTAAGGGGGTGGGGGTGTAACCTCGATGCTTGAACGTCACCCTATACTCCTACTATCCTTCTATCGTTCGTGTAGCGAGAAGGGTAAAAAAAAAATACCCTAACTTGGAAATGTTTCCTTTATAAATGTAGGTAGTTTAGAAGACAGAAGAGGAAGATTCGATTAGGAGAATTTTTTCTAAATTTTTCACGAGTGCCCAAATAATGATGATCTAAGTGTCCACAGCAGGTACGAGTAGCCCATTCCCTGCGACCCAGCTGCTAAACAATAGAAACCAAAACGGAGTCCATTGTGGAAAGTTACGCTTCGTCGATACACATGATTAAAGCGGCTAATTAAGGTTGCTGTTGATGTACATATTGTACAGTTTCCGTATTTTTTCGAATACAGAATTATTTTTCCTGTTCAGCCACAATTTAATTGTAGCCGTAATGTTCTTCCTCGTTTGTCGTGATAATCTTCAATGTCAAACGCAGGGTTTTTAGGTTGCTAATTAAGGCTGCTAATCAAGGTTGCTATTGGGATACCGAATATACAGTTTCCGTATTCTTTCGAACACAAGAGTTTTTTCCTCATCTGTCCTGATAATCCTCAATGCCAATATACAGAATTTGTAATAAAACCTAAAATAAAACCGGAAGCTCACGAAGAGCTCCGTTATTCGAAAAAGTTCCAATTATGAGATCATGAGTTCTATACGTAGCACCATGGGTGTAAGGATTCACACACTCACTCATGATACATACTCATAAAATTTATTCGCTGCCAAATTAACAGATACGAAGAGGACTCAGAAGGTCTACACGCACACTAAAGATAATACAGGAAAATTGGTAACGGGGCTACTTTTCAGTCTAAAAGGAAAAGGAAAATATACGTGGAACGACTCAAAAGTTGATAGTAAGTAATGAAGTATCTTAGTAAATTTCACTAATAATTGAGAAGATGTAAGATTAATTAGCATAGTTATTAGGTCAAGAAAGATAGTTGGACGGGAGTTGGGAGAAGAAATCTCAGGGTGAGCTGTCCTGCCTCCAAGTGTAGACCAAACTGCGACACTGAGGACCCCAACGACATCACAGCTGATAAATGGCATCAGATCGGTAAGAAAAAGGTGGAACTGACCAACAATGATAAAATGCACAACAGACCTACTCAAGTAAGTTCTCCAAAGTAATGAATTAGTAAAAACTAGCTGTCCCCCGGCGTAACATACGCCGGCTAGCTGGTTCCCGTATACCTGAGTGTAACACTGTAGTGGGCCCCGGTTTCCCCTATTGTGTGGTCTGAATATCCCCATCTGTACTCCCTCTTTGAACCCCTGCTGATTTGTGTTATGGAAGTAAATGTTTATTTTCGATGGAGGACGTTTCTCTATTCTGATACCAAGTCCAACAAACCCAACAACGGTTGTGCATGCAGAGATTGTTACTCAACCAACTTTGAAACTCTTCCAAGTCGGCTCTTAAGAGCTAGCTTTATTAATGCAATATGTCGATTGTTATAGGCCACATCTGTTTGTTTGACATTGTCGGTCGCTGGCCCTTTTTCATTATACGCCCTCTTTCATTGTAGTGCATAATAATGATGAATTTGCTTGCCCAACCTAAGCGTATTATATATATAGATAGATAGAGTTACGATTTGTCGTAGTTTGCTTTCGTAACATTTTGCCGCGTGAATGATTCAGAGGATGCTCAAAAATATCATCCGGTGAAACAATACTTCATTAGTGAAATATGCAACAGCCGCGTAAATTCACCAACCCATTAAAGAAACATCGTCGTCTGTTGATACGTATACAGGGCTTCTGAGTTGCTGCAACAAAAGAAAGTACGATTTCGCCAAAAATAACGGATCGTTTTCCATTTCGTCTAAAAGCTGGGTGACGTGCGGAAACACAATACCTTTTTAATCTTGTGCTGAGTGGCGCAACAAACGAGTGGCTAGCCAGAAAACGCGAGACCTCGGTGGATCGGCGATCAAGAATTTCCAATTACGTCCCCCACAATAAGGCGGATATTAAGACGGGCGGTTACAGCGTCCACTGCTCGTAAAGACCCGCTGTCCACCCATTACGCCCTCTTCGCACTACGGGAACCTGCAAACTGACCAGTGGCTCAGGCTGGACCAATATGGAACGCATTGTTTCATTTGACACCCAGTGAGAGCGTCAGATGGACAAGAGCTAATTAGAAGAGGCGAGTGAATAGGGCGAGTAGACGGAGATAAAAGGGGTGAAACGAGAAGCTGAAGTCTGGACTGTGGGCATAGATGGAACATTCTGCAAACAGGCTTCCGCAAAAGAACTTGAGCCAAGACCAAGTTTCTGACACACGAGGGATCATTGAATCCTGTTTATACGTTGTACTGCCTAAATTTGATCAGGAAGACTTCAGAAATGCAGGTACGATCTGGGTAGTAAGTTTTACAATTCCTTGCCCAGTGATATGAAACGTACTGATGTGATGTCACCGTTTAAGAAATCTTTGTTTAACCTTTCATGCCCACAGTAGCCAAATGGCAACAGCTACAAGACGTAGCAAAAATTAAGTCCTAACTCGCACTGCAAGCTTTGTGAGGGGTCCCGGAGGTAACAGCCCAGTGGTTAGCGTGCTCGTTTCCAAACCAAGAGAATGCCGGTTCCAATCCCGCGACTGACCTAACTATGGGACTTTAAAAAAATTAACCAGAATTAATTTGGGCATGAAGGGTCACGTGGTTACTTATCAAAACCCAATTTACTCAGCAAATATGTTCATTGTCGTGAGTTACCTTTCCGAGTTTAATTTTCTTGTATCACGTCAAAAATTGTTGCTTTCCCCGTTTCTTTCGGCAAGTTTGATTGTGCTGTTCTTGTTTTCTATGGATTGTTTATGTTTTTTTCTCCTATCTTGGTAATTTTTTCTTAATGGTTTTTATAGTTATGTACATCTTCTTTAATGATTTATAGCAGGTAATCCTGTTTTTTTAATGTAAGAATTTTTTCTCAAGTGCTTTTTTTCTGAATTTTGTTTTGTAATTAAATGTGCCTCTGACCCACAAGCGGGCATTTGCTCTTGTGGTGTGTTGGCTTGTCACTTCCACGAGTAAGTTTTGTATTTTGTATTGAATAAACTCAACTCAACGCACTGAAGAAGAAATACAATGAGAACTCAGAGTAGCAAAAAATTTCAAACGGCACACTCCAGGTAATCGCAACGAGTACTGAACAACGAGCACTGAACAACGAGCACTAAATGTTCAGTGATCCTTGTGAGTATCTGAGGAGTCAGCCTCTTGAAATTTGTAACTAACTACGATTTCCCAAATAAATACGGATGCAAACCTATTTACGTTGCCTTTTGGACTTACATGTCAGACTGCCTGAGCGGGGAATCAACACGTAAGTCCAAAAGGCAACGTAAATAGGTTTGCATCCGTATTTATTTAACCCATCTCAAGCCCACTGGCTTTCCGTCCCGCTTATACGATTTCCTAGTTTATACTCACTCAAATGATTAATAAAGGTGCCTTACATTCCGAGGCTGACAGGCTACACTGGCTCTATTTTTCAAACAAACACGTGATACTTTAAAACAGACACAGGATGAGGAGGTATCAACAAATGGTCGCTATGATATAATTCTTCTTCTTTTCCATCATGGCGACCACTTGTTGAGATTTTCTGTGTCTGTTCTTAAATTTTGAAGTTTTCCTTTAAACATGAAGCCAATGTCTCTGTCAGCTGCGAAATGCAAGGTATCCTCATTTGTCGTTTAATGAGGATTCGATGTCCTAATCTAAACCAAATTTCATGCCTTTTCCTGTCTAAGTAGTTCCATTTTCCATTTCGTATTCCGGGCTCAATAATTCCAGTCTGCATGAAGTTTAAAGAGGTGTCCCCTGACTAACACAGTCAGGCAAGTCATGTAACACAACAAAACCTTTAATTTTGGACTCTGTTTCGAGTCTTGTTCACAAAATTCCCACAATAAAAGCTAAAACTGCGCAGGGCAACCAGTGCAAGCCGACTTGTCAAGCGCCATCTTGGAAAAAAAAGGTGGCGTACCTGCAGTTTTTCTTCGCTAGGACTACACACGCAAACATAATGAACAAATTAGCCATACAGTTAGCTTCCCTCACTCCGTTGGCGTCGATCTCTGCTTCATATCGTTCAGTTGATTTCTTTCTGATTAGTTTTCCTGATGGAAATTTAACGTTATAAACATTTTTAATCTATTTTGAGCGTATTTGAAGGGTGAAAAAATCAAGTTACAGATATAAAAATAGGCCTACTCGAAGCGGAATCTAATTAGCTTTCATTTGGCACTACTCTCATCTTTGTAGGTGCCTTAGTTTAAGAAGAATTTAAGTTTAAGTATACATGCACGAACGCACATCACGCGTCATTAATGACGTAGTGGTGCAGACTGTCTTCACACAGACTCCCCCAAGCTAGAAGGCAACAAGCCACTCAGCTATAAGAAGTAAACGTGCCTATTTATGGGCCGGCATTTATCTTAACAAACGGCTGCAACGACTACGTAGTGGCAACCGGTCTTTTGTACAATTCCGCCACTTCCGCCTCTTTTTGAACGAAAATATTAAGGCGCACACCTCTATTACGCACTGCACAGCGATCTGTATTATAGTATAGGCTGAAAGGAGTAACCACACAACTGCAGTTAAATGTGTTAGCTTTTATGCCTAGTTTTAGATATTAGGCGTAATTGTCAGCTTTTAGGCCTAATTTTTACTTGCCGTTTTAATTTCGTACTTACCAGCTAAAGGAGAATTGGGTTCAAGAGTAAGCCTATTCATCCATGCAACATGGTGTCGAGAGTTTTTTTAATGAAGCAAATGTGTGTCGTTAACGAATTTATTTTGGTTTTACGGTTGCGTTGTTTCCTGTAGTGGTTAAACGCGACGATCAAATGTTATTATTTCATTGCGTTGCGTCGGGAAAGCTTATTAGCTATAGGGAGGCAAGGATGTTTTAAATTTGCCATGTTTTTTTAAAGTTCACTTGACTACCACTGAAAAAGACGACGGACTGACAAAGTTGTTGCTATAGTCTTTCATGGGGCAAGGTGGCCAGATGGTTAGCATGACCGTCTCTTGTGCCAGAGGTCCCGGGTTCGCGTCCGGTATCAGCCACTACTGGCATTTTCGGGAAGAGAAGGGTCCTGTGATGTCTCGTGCTCATATCGGTTATGTCATGTAAAAGAACCTAGGAATTTACGAAGGGATTTACCTAGCAAAATTGTCCCTCTCTCCTTCTGGCGCCATGGCATCGGCTGGGAGCGCGTCAAAATCTTTAGTCTTCGCAACCGTCGGCTGTACAGAAGACTAAAACCGCATAGTAAAGTCCTTGACAACTTAAACGTGATGTTGAACATATACTCGCGCTGAAGCACCATGACTGAAGTCCGACGTCAGATTTGATGGAAGCGGCGTAATCGGGTCGAATCGGCGGCTAACTTGTCGGATTAGTTTAGGAAAGGGGTCTTCCGGTTCAGCATATCCAGCTTCCACAATTGACCTTTAAGTTACCTGACTTCAATGAAGTGAAATTGCTAATTGCCATTCATGAATGTTTACAAAGCTAGCTCCTTTGTATATGCTTTGTTTATTTATGTATTTACCGTCGTTTAGTGTTTTCAAAAGGTTAGCGCATACGGTATTCTACTACAGTGGATAGAAAGCAAACTGGACTTATGGGGCGCTAAGTATTGACGATTTGTCTGCCCGATAGTCGCTCGAATGCTATTGGTTGGCCGGTAAAGAAAAACGAGAAGAGACGCTCGCGGCTCGATATTGAAAGGACGGGACGATGAGATGAAGAAAGGAAAAAGGAAGATGAAGAAGGACGATATGGGAAGCATGGTAGGGATGAATGAGGTGGAAAATCACGGGCGAAAGAACCGATGGAAAGAAAGGCAGACAGAGAGACAAGCATCGTAAGTTACCTTGAAAAAGAATCTACAGTTTCTTGCAATTCCGATTGTCGACGATGTCACGAATCTCCTGACATTGCGGTGTGCCCCCCCGGTATTTATAATGCCGCAACAGAAACGTGAGAAAAGCCGACTAAACAAGCGCCGGTAGCGACTCCCTAGTCGCAACCGATCTTCTGTAAACTTCCGCCACTTCCACCACTTTCGGGTGACTTCCGCTTCGTACTTTCGGTTCTTTTTTTTTTTATTCCTTTTAACTCATTTTTGGACGCTGAAAACCGTTTGTCTGTACATGGTACCGTTCATTGATGATGGGCTCACTTTTCGGCCACTTCCGGCCACTTTTAACAAACGACGAGCAGACAACATTGAAGCGCATGCAAGAACTGCTGCTGCCAACTTTGAAACCACTCAGTCTAATCACTCTGGAAGTCCGCATCTACGAAATAAATACGCCTGCGGCCGCATCAGGCTGCCTGTTACAAGCTGAACGACTTATCAGCATTTGGTCTACAAGTACCGTAAGCTTTTTGCTGAAACATAGATTCTTTCATTTTACTTATTTTAAACAAAACATTTAACCAGTCACACTTCGAGCAGCCAGGCATAGTTAGCACGTTAGCAATAATATACTACAGGAACCAAAATAGCAGTCAGTTTGCAGTAGATTATTATTCGATTTGGAAGGCAATGGGAGATTTTGCAGGGCGATAGGATGGTTTGTGAATTGATTGGTAAGAGGTGCAGTGAGGAGTGAGTTTTTTTTGTCTATTGTAAGTGTCTTGTCTGATTGGTGACCGGGTTGAGGTTCTCTGCTTTCTCCCACTCACGCCTGCTGTTTTGTTATCTAGTGACCCGTGTTTGAATAGGTGTAAGTTAGTATTAAGGCATTAAGGCAAAGCGAACGGCTTAGGGCCATGTAAGCTCTCAATAAAAATCAATCAATAAATCATTGCTGTGCTTCACTGCTGTTTGAGGTTTAGCTGTAATTTTAGTGTTAAATAAAATTAAACATACTTAAATAGAAGTCTTAAGAAGACTTCACTTCACAGCTATAATTCTTGTAGTTACAGTAGTATAGCTGCTCTCTAGGCGCGAGCGGTACTCACATGTGAAGATGAAGAGGACTAAAAAACACATCACTCAAATCCAGAACTATTTTGTAGAACGATCCTAGGGAGATTGATTTAACGATCTCGCAAACCTCGGCGCTACTCACGTGATATTACTAAAG
Source organism: Lithobius niger (assembly GCA_023313725.1). NCBI lineage: Eukaryota > Metazoa > Arthropoda > Chilopoda > Lithobiomorpha > Lithobiidae > Lithobius > Lithobius niger. The sequence continues at coordinate 13,456 of JAHWFP010017948.1, forward strand.
GGGGGAGGGGGGGATTGAGGCTTTATGGCACGTTGACAGCTAGGTTATTAGCGCCAACCTCAGTCACAGTGCAGTGGTCCGAGATGCCACTGTACCACATATTACAGAGATGTTAAACACCAAATCTAAATCTTATGATATATTTATACCGCCTACAAAAATAAAATAAAAAACGGATTGAAGGACAGACTCATCGCCCAACTGACAGATTAAGTCTCGAAGAAGATGGAAACGGCAACAAACACCGTCAAGATGGCGTCAGTCTACAAAAGCACATGACACACCGTAAATGGCCAGTGAAACCAATGACATTTAGGTTGGGTACCCCCCCGCCCCACCTCAAAAGGAAGCAGTTTATATGGTTAGTATGGTCATATCAAAAAACAAAACTGGTAAAAGAGGCCGCCAAGTTCCGAATGTTTCGGCCCTTTAAGGGAGTGATATCAACACACCAAAACATTCGCCAACTTAATCGCACCGCTTAATAATTCGAAGGTTAAATGAAAACTAGGACATTGCTATTTTCGGTAGCAGTGTTCAAGTTTTCATTTAACGAACCATTCTCAACTTAGTCACCTGTTTACAGGTTTTTGGTTTGGTTTTAATTTTGTTGTAATTTGTTTTATTTAGTTAGTTTTGGTGTGTTGATATCACTCCTTTGAAGGGGCGAACCACTCTCAACTTGGTGGCCTCTTTACCAGTTTTTGACTTTGTTATTACAGTTGGTTTTTTTTTCGTGAATTGGACGTGAATACAATTTCTTCGCAACGTTGTTTAGATTTATCGTGATACACTAGTGTGTGTCTAGGCACGCACGTCAGTATACACGTTCTCATTGTCCGAACTTTGGCCGTAAAATGAGAGACGAGGCCGACAATACTAACAATGGTTATAACAATATTTTCGTACTATATTTTCGCCCTCCCACGCCATTACCGTTACGCCCCCAAGCTCCAAACCATAAAAGGTACGCAGTTCGTATTGTACTGCACCCATTTATCCAATTTCATAGCTGGAAGCCTTCCCGTTATCTCGGTATCGATGAATAATCACCCTATGGAAATTAACATGGGGATGAGCGGAGTAGCTAGCTAGTAGCCAGTAGCTAGTAACTAGTAACACATTTACAACGTTATTGAGGGTCAGATTTTGCATTGAAAGCAGCTTAGGTGGCATTCCTACACGAGTTAATTTTGTGAGGTGGGTCATGGCTCACGATTTCAACACAATTTAAGGTTTTGTACTGCATTATTATTTTTCCCCAAGTACCTGAAATGTGCCCAACAGTTACTATGCTTCAAGATATAAGACACTGACGCAATGGCGTCGCGCTACAATGGTTTACAACCTCGACAATTGAATTGATGTGAGGTTTGTTGTGATGTTTGTTGCTTAACTTGGCGCTAGATCAATAAGCAAACGGGGCAACCCACCTCTTCATCTTGCTGATCCCACAAGGCCTGCCAAGCAGCATGCAACCTCAGACATTGAGATCCCTTACTCAATGGAGCACCATCTAAATGCTGAAATAAGCTGCTGCTCTCACCAAGTGGTACCAGATGCAGCACTCTTGCATCTGTCTCAGCGGCGCTCGAAAGTACGCCTCGCCTTTTCAGGCAACACATCCTGAATTTCACATTCGAAAAATCCTACAACAAAACGGCGAAATCAAAGCAGCAAGCTATTAAAAAGAAAAAAAAGGAACGAAGAAGGTTACGGCAAGCGGGGGCGGCAAAGAAGGGTATAGTTCTTCGGCTCTCGTTCTATTCCTCTCTTCTTTCTTCATGGCCTTTTTCTTCAGCTGGAACACGTGTTGGGCCACTTCATTACCAAGATGGGAAGGCACGGAAACAGAACCGACGCCCTCTCATTTGTCATCGGCAGCCCTAACCTTACTCCCCTCCCCCCGCCGCTCCCCCTTTACAAGGAGGAAAGAAAACCCGCCGAGCATAAACGACGCCTAATTACCAGGCTCTATCAGAGTGAACCGCGGACGTAGGGGGGAACGACATTAGGGCCGTTACGCTCAAGCACACAAGACGAGTTCATTACGTTTCACGCCTTCTACTTGCAAATATTGACAAACATGGGATGACGAGTGTCCCTCACGAAGACACCTTATGTGCTCCAGTTAATAACAAGTTTTGCACGAGTAAACGAAGGAAGAAGACAAAAAGAAAGATGGCTGCTGGAAACATATGTCAAAGCAAGTATCGCCGATTCATCAGAGCCAACCATTCCCTCCCCCTTCGCCCCCCACCCCGCTTTTTTCCTAATCATCTGACACCAAGTTGGAATAAAAGGCAAATACAGGGAATCCAACAAATCCGAACATTTATTTAAAAAAAAAAGTCTTAAAGCAGCAAAGAAGGAATTTTTCACCATCAAAAAATAAGATACGTTTATTTTAGCAGTCGCTAGATGCCAGCAGCGCTCGCGCAGCAGCGTTCATACATGTTTATAGCTTACCGCGTCTAATACACAATTATACAAAAACAAGTGATATCATATCAAAAACCAAAACTGGCAAAAGGGACCGCCAAGTTCCGAATGGTTCGGCCCTTAAAAGGAGTGATATCAACACACCAAAACATTCGCCAAGTTAATCGCACCGACTAATACTTTGGACGTTAAATGAAAACTTGAACATTGCTACCGAAAGTATATAGCATTGTTCTAGTTTTCATTTAAGCTTTGAACTATTAGTCGGTGCGATTAACTTGGCGAAAGTTTTGGTGTGTTGATATCAGTTCTTTTAATGGCCGATTCGGAACTTGGCGATCCCTTTTACCAGTTTTTGGTTTTTGATATTTATAGCTTACCGCATCTGTGCAACAATGACAGCCAGCCGACAGGCAACAAAATTAAAGTGCGTTTTGCCGAGCTGCGTACAGTTCAAATCAGTAACATTCGTTCACCGGAAGTTCGAGAAAGAGTTTAACCCTTTCTCGAGTGAATTTCTGGTGACTTTTTTAAAAGTCCCATATGACTTTTAGGTGGGTCACGGGATTCGAGCCTGCATTCTCTTGGCTTGGAGAATATTTCGGCAGTTTGTAACAGTGCAATGTTTGTTTGTCTGCGTCTTTGAACTCCAATGTGGAGCACCTTAAGCCACGATTTCCAGCGACATATTGTCTGTGCTGTCTGCGGTCCTTGTCAAGTGGTGAGCGCTATTTGTGCTAGTAACCTTTCTGTGTCGTTACGTTGCGACCATTGTGACTGTAAGAGTTACTACCTCCTGATTCTACAGGTTTCAGTTAGTAAACACCCACTTTTAAAAGAGGTGCGCCAGTAAACCACACTACAGTGTGAAAGTATAAAGAACGGATAATTTGACTCCTGTTCTTTGCACACAAAATTTTCTACAATTTTAACCCTTATTTCAGCTCAACATTACAGTGAAATATTTCTATTAGAATAAGAACGGTATAACTGAAGTGTAATTATTGCATTTTATCCTCTCGGCTTTTGAATGTTCTCAGTCGGGTGGGGTTGGGATGGAGAGAGTTGTGAGGAGGGACTAGTAGTTTCAGTTCCCTCCCGAATCTGGAAGACTCTTATACCATGCGCCGTGGCTGTTTGCTGTGACGTTCATGTCACGTGACTGGACTAGTCCAATCAGACGGCCAAACAGCCGTTGTTCTCGTTCGTCATTGGCTAATTCATGGTGACGTCGCGGCAAACAGCCATTGCGCATGGTTTAGGGACTATTTAAAATTCACGTGCACTGCCATTGGGACTCGTCGGAAACTTGGATTAATTCTTCATTTCGACTATCCTACACGTGGTAGCTTTATCAAGGGTCTTGCCGAATTGGCACGTCAACATTACTCCCACCATTCAAGGAGTAATTTACGGAGTACCACCTTCAAAAAAAATTTGAACCCACCTCCCTTTTCATGCAAAAATTTTCATGGACCCCCCCCCCCCCCCACCACCCCCTCATTTTCGTCCCCACCCCAAATTGATAAATGATGAACGGCCCCTTAGCGAGATGTGTGTACTGAAATTTCATATGAAAGACAATTATGCATAGTTTAAAAGCTGTTAAAAAAACTTTGGCACAAGAGGGTAAAAATTATGCAGTAAATGCACTGTACCTGGGCACAGAGTCGTGTTTTTAAAAATAGTTTTCATATTATGAAAGTGTTTGCTAAAGATGATGTTTGCACAGTTGTTTTTGCTATTAAGAAATTTTATTTAATGTAATATTTCGTTAAAAGATTGATGAGAATTATTTGATGAGAATAATTATGTACTAGCATCGTTTCCCAGTATTTGTTCGGTGCTGCCTGGTCGTTCACTGCAACAGTCGATTTTTGTTTGTGTAACACTCCCCCTTTCCGTCAATCCTCTCCCTCCCATCTCCCCTCCTGCTTTTATCCCGTCCTCTCCCTCTCCTCTTGGTTTCCTTCCCTTTCTCCTCTTTGCTATACGTAGTTGAATTTATATGGTTATTTGAATTAATAGCAAACACCCCCAGAAACTCTGTTTTAGGTTGAGTTAATGCGTAATCGTATGCTTAATGGTAACAGCTCACGGGGGGGGGGGGGCGCGCCCGCTCCCAGTTTTTCGCTGTGGCTTAAGCGATCCGTACCGTGTGAAAAAGAAGTGTGCATGACGTCATGTACTACCAGGAGGAAATTAATAAAACATACGCAGCTTTCATTTCCTCCTGGTAATACTTACCCTTGAGATTACCACGGTGTTTGGCTAGAAGGATAATTGTTAGAGCAAATTGTTAGTCGAGGCAACAATGTGCCAATTTCAACTTATTTTCAGGGCAACAACGTACCAGTTTCAACTTCAAGCCAAAGAATTGACACACTCGCACGTTTTCATTGTTCCCCTTCCGGGGGTCGTCGTTGCGGTTGCTTCATTTCTACATTTCTACTATGAGACTTCGGTTTATAATGTAAGATTTTTAAAAACCTTTTTAAGTCGAAGGCATTTATACTAAACCATTCTTTTCTATGCCATACGTTAAACGGGATTTCACCCACATTTCGCAGATAATTTTTTTTTCTGCACTTAGATTATTATTTTACGTAATATAATTTAGGTGTAGCTTGTCTTAATTCCGTAATTAATCTTTCTATAAACTGTTACCTGCAGAAGTGGTGAGGAAGTTGATTCGGTCAGATCAGGCAAGAATAGTGTGAGAGACTACAACTGGTTCAGCGGACATGGGAGCTACACGATGTGGCAAAGGTGCCGTTTCTAAACTAGAGGGATGTCTGAGGGAAGTGAGGAAAACTGTTTCTTAACTCGAGGAGACTGATCCAAACTCCTCCCACTTTACGTAGGCGTGACGTCATGGAGCTGAGATGTTGCTGAGGAAAGTGAGGCAAGTTTTTTCTCACTCACTTACGATCCAACATGGCTGCCATCACGCATTAGTAGCTGAGATCGTGGTGTTTCTAAACTGTAGGAAGTGAGATATGGAAAATGTCTAAATTTAGAAACAAATTCCAATTAAACATAGATTAATAACCATTTGTATTATGTTCTTAATAACATTTCTCTTGCTGAAAATAGATGTGGCAGCGATTATTGCTAATTTTTCTAATGTTGAGAACGACAAGTGAGGCAGTGGTGTTTCTAAACTGATCGGTTTTGGTGACGTTGAGGGGCGTGGCTTAGAGGAATCCATCTCACTCTTCCCTCTAGTTTAGAAACACGCCCAAATACGTAGAGCGATGTGGATGTGGGAGCAATGCGGTGTGAGAATTAGGTGGAAGTTGTACGACGGTTAAAGGTTTCCCCGTTGAATTCCCGGGTTTTGCCCTGCCCTTTCTATAGATTTTTTTTCTTCTAAAAATGTCTAGAAATGTTCAAAATCGGCTCCCGGTTCATGTTTACGAGCTTCGGTTTGTTTCAAATGACAGTCATATGGCTCCAAGAAATTAAGAAATTATGTAAAAAAAATATATATATCTAAGATCATTAAAAACGTATGATGTGTGTGCGTGTTTGCGTGTGTGTACCCTTACTCCTCTTGAACCAAGGCACCTGCAAAGATGGAGGTAGGACCAAAAGAAAGATAATTAAATTGCGCTTCCCTTAGGCATATTTTTTCACTATAACTTGATTTTATGATCCTCCAATATGCGAAAAACCTGTAAAAATAGAACGTCAAAGTTTTTTTGACCCCCATGACGTTTGTTCATGACGTCATAGTTTGTTCATGCAAAGTTTATTATGCCTGAACCAACTTTGACGTTCCAAAGTAAACTTGGCCTGATAAAACTATGACGTCATGTTTTGCGTCAGTACGACGTAACAGAAAAACAACATATCATAACATAAGGATCTCAAAATCAGTAAGAAATCAAAATTCACTTTGTTTTGGGGCCAGACATTATATACCACAAGCCATGTCTGTTTGCTGTGACGTGCATATCACATGATTGGGCTAGTCCAATCAGACGTCCAAACAGCCGTTGTTCTCGTTCATCATTGGCTAACTCGTGGTGACGTCACGGCAAACAACCATTGCGCATGGTTTAGACACTTTGAGATTGCAGTTCAAAGTACGAATGATGTAGATGAAATGCAAGCGTTCTGAGGAATGTGATGGACGAACTGTGAGTAATACTTGCAATTAGTTTGCGTCGAAATAATCAGTACATCGATTTTGTGATGCTCGCGGAATCAAAGAAATTACGTGAAGCATGGATCGACGCCAATGGAGCGAGCGAAGCTACGATATGGCTAGTTTAACATATAATTATCTGGTCAGTTGTAGACGGTACGCTTTCCTTTATATCTATGCGGTTGGATTTTTTTTTTTTTTTTGTGCAACAATACCGTGGGCGTACCCAATATAAAAGAGTGCCCAGCGCACACATCGATGAAATACGGCGACCCACGAAGCGTTGCGGAAAGTAGAGGACACGGTGAGTATTAAGAGCTGGCCATTGGTTCGTCGACTGAAGGAGGGGGGAGGGGTGAGAATTGGTAGTGGTGGGCGGGATGGGTGAAGAGAGAGACTGCCAGGCAATAACGCTTCAAAACGGAGAAACAATTTCGATTTGCTCGAGGGATTTGCGCCAACGAAGCAATTTCATCGAAAGCCTTTTACAATGCTATGAATATTTAATCGGGTGCGAGCAAAAATAATAAATCTAAAGCCTTCGGGAGATAAAGGGCAGAACGGAGAAAAGGAGAAAAAATCCATCTTTTCAAAAAAAAAAAGTTTTCGTAACAAGTGAATGCAAACAAAAAGAAAGCCCAACTGCCAACGCCACATAACACATTTGAGATATATAAATTGGGAGCTCGAAGAAAAAATCTGCGTTACATCACTTAATTTCTTTCGCCATTTTCTCGTTTCACAATCTTTTTCCTTATTATGTGCGAAGGAATTTCCGAAAGTAGAAGATAAAGAACAAAGAATTTTTTTTTTTTATTATTATTCTGCTTTTACATCCATCATGTGATGAAAAACGACGTCGGAATGTTAGCCCGATACTTGCTGCGAGATTTCCAATTTCAAGCGCAGCGGTATGGAGGAATATAGTCCTAACACTTTGCATTCCCTCTTGAACTGAAAAACAAAGATAATGAAAAGACAGTCCCAAATTGGTTCAGTTTATGGATCTTCATATGGACCAGATTTATGGTTGCGGGTCGACTGATTCGGCGGGGGGGGGCCGCCCTAGGGGAGAGAGATTGAGGCTTAATGGCGCGTCAACAGCTGGATCATTAGCGCCAACTGATTCTGGTTATAGTTTGGTTGTGGAGAGATAGAGTCATTAAGGCATTGGAATTTCAAGTTAAAAGACCGAAAAAGGATCCTTAAATCTGGATCTCTTATTGGTTTGGGTGTGAGGGGAATTATGAGGTTTTCAAAATTCCCCAGAATCAGCAACGGCATAGCTCGTTACATTGTGTAACGGCTTACATGTACGGCAACGCGAAACTCACGAAGCTTCCACTTTGCCTCAAACAAGGCTGCCTGCCACCATCTAATAACTGCTTAGTGTGGAATTGAACAGGTGCCAGCAGCCAGGTGGCGACACGGGTCCACTGCACAACCAGTTGGTACCGGATTGCACCTGTTCGCCAGTAGCCTAAGGCAAAAGCCCATTGTTCTCGCAGGTATAAATAAAAGCTGTTAAATCAAGAGGCTCGAGCTAGTTGGTGTTGGGGATCGAACTGAAAGGTTAGATCCCTGGAGCCTACAAGGGTCAGTCAGAAGGCTAAATTAACGCTATTGCATAGTATGTAAAGCTATGTGCATAGTCCCCTAGCTATACAGTAAGAAGTATTTGGAATTGAGCCCTGTCTTGAAACTAATCGTCTACTTCCTTAGCAACCTTGCAATTGTTTTTACATCGTTTCAACATGTCATTAAATTCGACCATATGACATTGAACAAGAATTGGTTTTTTAACGGCTAATTAAGATTAAGTCTTGCCATTGTTGATCCGTCAGTGGACCAGAGTGTGTCTCCGAAACGTGGAGGATCGTAGAGATTCTCTTAGAACGGTGCTTGGATTTTGTAGGGCAACGGGTAGTTTCACTTAGGAAGGGTGTTTTTTCTTTCTGGATGGGTTATTTGTGTTAGTGCATATGATTTGCACTCTGCTGTATGTACTGTGTAGCATCCAGTGGAACCATGTGTACTCGGGGATTTACGTAAGATGGGTGTTTTGCTGGTGTATAATGTTTAGGTAGATTCTAGATTAGATGAGATAAGTGCGGATGCAGTGCTAGGTCATAATACTCTTTATAATCATACCTTCCAACCTTCGATAGTAATGGATGATGCGGGAGGAGACTGTTGCGTCAAAGCTCTTGACTTTTCAATTTTTGATGCCGAGAATGTCCATTTCCTCAAAGAGGGCGCAACATACTTTCGTTGCATGGCAAAAGGCAGCAAGTGCACAGAAAAACACATTTCTCATCTCAGCTTCGGAGCTCTTTTTCTGAATTTCAAATAAACCAGCAGCAAGTCTACAAGATGCAAAAATTAGTTGAAATACTGAGACTTTTTGCCCAACCACTGCTAAAAATTTCCGTAAAATTACAGTAGAGAGAAGTGATAATTTGGTTTACAGCACTTTGCACCGTGTAGCCTAAGCTTACGGCAGAAAGCAGTAAACGTTATTTTTCGTTTAATTAATAAAAGAAGTCAAGCGCCCAACAAGTAATGAATTCTAGCATACGTTGGCATCAAATACTTTCTGGCTAACGAAAAAGCTCAAAAGGTAGAGTTAGAAAATTAGACAAAGTAATAGAGAACTAATTTAAGGGACTTTAGGTTTAAACTAGGGTTGGTAGGGTTCAGAAGATTCAGGGTTGTAGTTCAGGGTGACGTTCCACCTGGAAAACTGGGAAAACCGGAAAAAATCAGGGAGTGTAAGCCCAGAGTGTAAGCCTTAGTGTAAGCCAGAGTGTGTCCCAAAAGTCCGAGAACACCCTCACAACTTTTTAAGGAGTTGAAAGAAAATAGTGAAACTTAGGCAATGTAAGTTTGGTTAAAGGATCTACCTTTTCGTACAACCGGGGGGGGGGGGCGGAGGCCCAAACTCTTGGGCTTCAAACCGCAAAAGACGTTGTAGGTGTGATCGAACTAAATTGAACGAGGAATTTTGCTGTCACCTACGTCCCTTTACGAAGACTCTAGCACGAGTAAAACATAGTGATGTAGAGAAAATTCCTAATGTTTGACCGGCTGCCATTTTGGAATGGCTCATCGTATCGAAGTAACGTTGCGGCAATTTACTCGCCTAATGAAGACCTTTCAAATGAGGTATTCCTTTACCCCACATTCCATTGCAAATTTCTAAGTTGGGGCCCCTGGGGGGGCTGGCGTAATGCCGGTTGTACGAAAAGGTAGATCCTTTACCCAAACTTACAATGCCAAAGTTTCACTATTTTCTTTCAACACCTTAAAAAGTTGTGAGGGTGTTCTTGGACTTTTGGGCCATCCTGTGTATCATCCTTGGTTTTAGTGTGTCTTATCTGTTGTTGGAAAGTCGAAGTTCCGGTTTCATGAAAGTATAGAGCAGTGACATTTGCCGCCATATTGGCACCAGATTGGCACCAGTAGTATGGGTTTTGGAGGGCATAACTACAAGGTGCACTACATAAAAATGGAGGGAAAAACAACGGAAGAGCAGATTTCTTAGGCTTAAAATAACGTTGTTTTCTCCAACAACAAAAATCGGTCGTTTTAGGTCTAAGAAATCACTCTTCACAGCATCGGCTTCACTATGACGCCCTTCTGTTTCTCTCTGCAGTGCCCCTTGCAGCTAACCCACTAAGGCTCGAGCATAGAGTTATATACAATAATACTTCGGCGTGTCACTGCTCTATTGTGTGTGTAGAAAACAAATTGTGTTTGTCCCAGCAATCCACCGTAGTAACAACACGCGTTTCCTCCTGTTTGCCCCCGCTGTTTGTCCCTACATCCAGCTTATCCCCATAGTTGATGATGACGTCACTAAATAACGCAACTGATTGTTGCTGTCCGTAGGAGTATGCTCCTACCCTAACGAAGTGAGTATATTGCTCTAAAGTTGCAGCATGAATACGTTTAGCACTGGACGAAATGAGGAAGAGAGATGCGTCTGTTACAGGTAGCACTGCAAACATGGCGTCCTGATTGAGAAGATTCGTGGGTGCCCCTTCTTGTTTTTAATTGTGAACATGGCACAAAATTATAACTTGTGCTGAAAATTAAGTGCTTCATCTTGTGGTTTACTTGTGCTTTGTCAGAGGGCCACCTTTTTTACTTTTCCACTCGTCAGTGCTCACTACCAGTTTCGTCGCTGATTGCAAATTGCAGCTAAATTGTAGGAAAAAGAAACAGCCTTTTAGTGAGCTGCTTTAACACTGAGGAGAAGAAACGCAGAGATAGATCTCCCTAGACCACTGTTGTAGCTTATGTAATTGCCCTCCCTCCACGTCATGTTATAATGTTCACTTGTTCAGTATGACATCATCTGTGGGTAGCTCCCCCCTCACCTCTCACCCCACACAACCTGTAATGGCTTAAAGGGCAATTACATCCATTTTGACATGCATGTTTGACTTTTGGATCACGTACACAATAACTAAACACAAGAATTGCGGTAAGAATACGTTACGTACGTCCGATATAACAATTTAATTACTGCATCACCAAAACACGACACGGAGGTCACCATTGTTTTGCTGGAACGTGCAGAAATTAATGCCGACAGACGGATCTCTTCGATTTCGACACGCAGCCGATTGAGATAGCTGTATTGACTGTGAGGAGCTCAAGCGTCTGACGGCCTTTGCTGGCCACTACACTGCCGGCCAGCTAAGGCCGTCAGACGCTTGAGTTCCTCACAGTCAATACAGCTATTTCAATCGGCTGCGTGTCGAAATAGAAAAGTGACATCTGTCGGCATTAATTTCTGAGCGTTCCAGCAAAACAATTGCGATCTCCGTGTCGTGTTTTGGTGATGCAGTAATTAACTTGTTATATCGGACGTAAGTAACGTATTCTTACCGCAATTCTTGTGTTTAGTTATTGTGTACGTGATCCAAAAGTCAAACATGCATGTCAAAATGGATGTAATTGCCCTTTAAGTAGTGATCAGCTGCTCTAGTCAGCCGACTACCAATCCTGTATATACACGATTGTGAACGATTAATAAATGTCTCTTCCGCTGGCAGTCATGCTATTTGTTCTTTATGAATTCTCTATTTGTAATAGGCAGGCTACACTTGGACACACAGGCCTATTTCTTACAGCTGTAACCAATCCGGGACTAATGACTTAATGGCCCAGTCGTCCCCGGACTGGATGGCAGAGTGAAGCCCCGGTACCAATCGTTCGGCCACCATGGATCCGGTCGACACAAGTATACCTAACCGAAATTCAGCATTGTTGGAAAAATCACCCTCGGGACTTGATTTTGGGGCAATTACTTCCTACATCAAACATTCCTTCTCATCAAACAGAACTTCTATTTTCGCAATAGTTTGACGTATTTGCGGTTTACACCAGCACCACAGTCTTTTCAAGTGTTCCATTAAAAATGGCAATCCAGCATTTCTTCTCAACCGAACCGACCCACTTCCTAAACGCAGTGCACGAGCAAGATTGCAGGCAATAAAGCCTTTCTTTTTTTCTTCCCGTGGTGTTAACGGCAAAAGGCAACACACACCACCCCTAAAAAGGAACGTTTGTCTCGTCGTTGAGTCGAAGCGCTCTTTCCAGCTGACGGGCGAATCACGTGACCCTGTAGAATCACGTGACCGAGCCGGCTTGAGTGACTGCGCGCCTTCCATCGATCGGGCCGTGGCGAAATGAAATGTAGACCGGCCTCATTAGGCTTTTCCTCCTGCCAACCTGTCTCTTTGTAAACCAGCCAATAAAATTCCTTTTTTTGGGGGTTGTAATGCTTCAACCTGACTTACACCGTACTACCTAAAAATCCAAGATAGTCGGAGAGATGCTATGGCGCAACGAAAATGAAAACATGAACCTGATATCTAGCGGCACTCAGGCACACGAAAGTCTAGCAAACCAAGAACGCAAATAATTTCTGCAATTAATAAACGTTAATTTGATTAGTACAGGGCATACCTACTGTGCTTCTGGGGTTTTTGTAAAAAGTATTGCAATTTGCAATGATAGAATACGCTAAAACAAAACTTTCAAACAAGCAAAACATCAGTCCTGTGCAGCTTCATTCTCTTGGTGCTGGGCTCATTGGCCTTGGTGCACGGGCTTCAGTAAAAACGCACCAATCAAGGATTAAAGCAAAACGAAAGAACTGAAAGGTGGAGGTGGGACTGGAAGATAGTTTATGATATTATTTTTATTGCATACTTTCATTCATGTGTTGCAAAACGCTAAATAGTGAAACTGATTTGTTAGAATTGTACGTAATTTTTTTGCTTTTAGAAGTAGGGCGAGTGGGCCATGTGATTATGTTTGAGGGGGAAGAGGCCCCCCCCCCCCCTCCTTCTGAATCGTTGGTCAACGCTAGCGTGTGTAAAAAATCTGAACTAAATTGAACTGTTTTTGTTTGATCACCGACAACAGTCCTTTCATACGCTGTGTCAGGATACATTGAGGTTTGAGACAAGTTAGGCGTTATTTCTACTCACTCCACGCTTCGAGAGTTGTGATTGAGAGGTGTGTTGATGCAGAGAGACTGGTTGTTAAATTGCCTGCCTGTCCCTTCGCATCACCCTCTCCACTAAGCCAAATATATGGATTTTTTTTTACCAATTTTACGAATTCATAGATTGGTTAAGTTTCAGACCATGAAATTGACGAGAATTATTGAGAATCAGATATACACCTCATAATAATAATAATAGGTGTCGGCCAATAAGCTTATAGCTTGTTATTAGGCCCAAGCGGCAGATGTTAAGTGGAAGGTTTTACCACCATCAGGAACAGTTGTTTTTTGCCGCATGAGGGAGGAAACCGGAGTACCCGGAGGAAACCCTCGTGCAACGGGCGGGAAACAACCGGAGAAAAACCCGTACATATACACTTCGCTTCCCAGGATCGAACCCGGGTCGGTACGAAGCCAGAGATGTACAGTTGGGACCAAGACGCCTACCGAATCTGTCCCCCCAGTGCTCGTAGCTACCCGTGCACCCAAATTGCCTATCTAATCCCTTTTCCCCTTTTCTAATTAATTTTTTAGTTATCTTCAGTCAAGTCACCTCCTTTCAGTTCACCACCCTATTGATGATACATGGCAATTAGTTTTATTTTTACCATTTTTCAAGGATGCTGTTAAGCCAAGCAGCAGACTACCAATCATGAAATCTACCGGGATAAAAAGTAAAAACTGTAAAGAACATAATATGTAAGCTCTTGGTTTAGTAATTGCAGTGGTTAAGGGCAGCAGTAAGATTTGTCGTGGACTCAACACTTCAGCAACATTATGGTATCTGAATATTTAGAAACCGGTATAAAGTCAAGAACATATAGGTCGTTAAACATTATCTCAAAAACATATTCCTGCCAAATTTCATTCAGACACGTTCATGCGTTTGGCAGTTACTGCGAAACAGACGGAGCAGAGTACCACAATGTCAAGTAAAAACGGGGCTTCGTTCCCCGAGTCCACACGGTAAATAAATTACAAACCTAAAGCAACCATATTCAGGGAGACACCCCCCCCCCTTTTTATAAAAACGTACGGCGTACAAGCCAAAAAAAATTCCATTCCGTTGATAGGTAGGGAATCGAACCACAGACCCTCAAATTATGGACAATTCTTGGACTTCGCCCAGAATGATCCTTCTAAACTCGCCTTACGAGTAACAGGAATAACACCTCATCCAAAGACGAACCATCAATTTTTTTTTTTATCAATTTCGTAAATATCGTAAACATTGTTTGGTTAGACATCGTTACGTATTAGTTAGTCAGCCTTGCACCCTTAGGGCAACCAACTCGTGGAATATAATGAGAAATGGTGACGAGACAAAAAATAAGCAGTTTGGTACAGGAAAAAGTAATGAATATGCGTGCCATGTCAGTTAGCTCAGACTATTTATAGTCACTTTGCTATGAAACGATCATTTGTTTTTGTGTGTGTGTGGGATGAGGGGGGAAGGGGGAGGTTGCGGTCTGGAAATAATTCTTGGACTGGGAAAATTGTTTCGTTATGAGGAATTCTTTATCTTATTGTGACGGATTATAAGACTGCCAGCATTTATTCAGACGACGTCGGATTTAGCTAATCCAGGTAGCATTGTTACCATGGCAATGAGAGCTCGTTTACGCAACCACTCGCTTTTGCATTCTCGCAGCTAGAAGCTAGAAATCACCTCAAATTCCAACATGGCGGTGGTTTTATGTCTGCCGCCTCGCAACGAAAACAGCAAATAACGTGAGTTCAGAAGCGTTTGGGAAAATTGTTTCGTCATGAGGAATTCTTTATATTATTGGCACGGATTATAAGACTGCAAGTATTTACTCAAACGATGTCAGATTTAGCTAATCCATTTAGCGTTGTTACCATGGCAATGTCTCCTTTGCCATCGCGATTGAGTTCTAGCTGCGAGAATGCAAAGGCGAGTCGCTGCGTAAACGCGCCCTGACACCTTTGCGATTAAATTCTAGCTGCGTAAAGGCGCCCTTATTGGAATTTACTTTAGAGTTTTGCAAGAAGAAATGCCGTAACTTTCCAGACGTAAGAATATTGTGTAGCCTACTCTTATGCTTTCGCCACCAAATTCCGATCGACATCTTTTAGGGAAAAGAGGAACGTGGTTTTATCTCTCTCTTTCATTTTGCTGCATCCCTTCCCTGACGCATCCACAATAGAAGGATGAAACGCTCGCGCACGGCGTCTGTCTGGCTGTGGACTACATCTCTCGGGAACGCCGAAGCACAATAGCTTTGCCTTACGTCGTGATCAGCAGCCAGCGATTTGCCCTACCGGGGGTTTTGATCGATCGTCACGAGCAGCAACATTAAGAAAATGGACCTCTTACAACGAAGGGGCTTAAGCGCCATCGTCATCTCCAAAATGGACGACCAAAAAAATGAAAAAAGAAGAAAAAAAACCACAAGTCATTTATTTCCATCTTACACCAGGTTAAATGACTCTTGCAAGATTTCTGCGTTATGACGAAGGTTCACCGTCTTGTGCTAAACCGTTTTCTGTCATCAATCTATAACTTCTGTGTGGTTATTTCATTCGTCGTCGGTTTTGCAGCCCTTGTGTACGTTGGTCTGTACACATGTTTGTGTGACGTATATGTAGGTCCTCCTTCGTCATCGGTTTTTCAGTCCTTGTGTACTTTGGTCTGTACACGTGTTTGTGTGATGTATGTGTGTATGTCTAGAGCAAATTAATGTCTGCATTGCGGTATACAACCCCTTGGGAATGGTGGTAGTGTATGTCGCGTGCAGGGTAGCAGTGTTCATTATCCTAATCCGATCGTAAATAGATGGGGGCGGGGTGGATGTAAATAAACCTGGGACCATAAAACCTCTATTCAGGAAGGGGCCGTCAGAATATCTAAAACAGGAAGCAATAGATCCCATATGATCCTGGTACGCTGACACGGTACCAGGATGGTGTCCACCAAGGACTTTGACAGGGCAACCATTCTAGTTACACCAGCTAGACCCGTGCATGCTGCACGGTAATCGAAATCCTGGACTTAGATTCTCCTGGTGTTTTGTCAGTAACTGGCGCTTTCAATTTCTCCCCCCCCCCCCCCCCACACACACACACTCGCACACTTCTGCGACCGCCACCTGCACCCTCTCCGGCACTCCTCCAGTTGAGGTCTGCTGTGGGCTAAACCAAAAATAGCTAGTGTGAGAAACGAATTAGCGAACTTT
>JAHWFP010017986.1:0-40141 GCA_023313725.1 Lithobius niger
GGGGGGAAAGTGCTTTTATCAACCATTTGTCCGTTTTCATCAATCTGGAGAAGGGTGGGAAGGTGCTTTTTGGCACCTCCTTTCATTGCATAACTTGACCCTAAAAAATTACTTCCCTCACGAGGGTTTTCATCTATCTGCAGGAGGAGGGGCCCTCTTCGCACGTGCGGGATTTTGTCGATCTGGAGGAGGTGGGCCTGCTTCCCGTGCACAGGATTTTTTCGATCTGGAGGAGGGGGAAAGTGCGTTTTGGCACCTCCGGTTATTGCATAAATAGACCCTAAAAAAATCACTTTCCGTGCGGGGGTTTTCATCGCTCTGGAAGAGGGTGCGAAAATGCTTTTTGCACCTTTTTTTCCCATTTTCATTAATCTGGAGTAGGGTGGGAAAGTGCCTTTTGCTACCTTTTTTCATCTTCGTCAATCTGGAGAAGGGTGGGAAAGTGCCTTTTGGCACCTGCTGTCATTGCATAAATAGACCCTAAAAAATCGTTTGCCGATCACGGGTTTTCATCGATTTGGAGGAGGGGGAAAATGCCTGCTTTTCACTTCCCGCATGGGTTTTCGACGATCTGGAGGGGGGAGGAGTTGCCGCTTCCAGTGCCGGGTTTTCGTCGATCTGGAGGAGGGTAGGAAAGTGCTTTTTGTTACCTTTTGCATCCTGAAGTGCGGCCATGATGGGTCTCCGGGTCACCAGATCAAGGTCAAAGTGGGTCGAGGGCATCCATGGTGGTGGGTCTTTTGCTACCAAAATGTGTCCTTTGACTGCGTGAGCGCTTTTCCTACTTCCAAGTGCACGTACGCGATATGGCACACACACCTGAAGTCACATGACCAGAACCCGGAAGTTATGCCACTTATGAAGTCGAGTAATCGGAAGTGACGTCATCCAAGAGGCCGTGAAAATGTTTCTTGAGCGTTCAGATTGTTAGAACTGCTTCTCAAAAGCGCGATAAATGAGGTTAGGAAATATAATGCTTCTTTCCACACCTCCCAGGAGGTAAAGCTCATGGTGCGTTTTTTTTAACGTTGGTTCCCCAGTAGGATTAAATCAACGTGACTCGGAGATCATCATAATCAGGTCTCACTAGCTCGTCTTTTCTCCAATCTAATTTTTCTTTCATCCTCTGTTTCATTTTCTAGAATTTTTCTTTTACTAGCGGCTTTTTTCTCTAGTCTAGCTGCTCTTTGCTCCTTTGTTTCTTGAGCTTGAGCTTTTCTTTTAATAGTGGCCTTTTTCTCTAGTCTAGTCGCTCTTTGTGACTATGTTTCTTGAGCTTGAGCTTTTCTTTTAGCAGCTGCATTTACTTTAACCCATCGTCCTTCTGTGCTTCTGTTTGCTGAGTGCGGCATTTACTCATACTATCGGCTTTTTTCTGTAACCTAGCTTCCCTCGCCTGAGCTTTATTCTTACTGATGGCGTCTTTCTTTCTGATCTCCTTCTTCCATGCCTCAAAATCCCGCATCTTTTTCTGGCAATTCTCCAATGTGGCGAACCTGTGGATGGCCATCTCATGCTCTTCGGCTATTTTCGCTTGGTCGGTATTTGCTCTTCTTGCTCTTCCAACTGGAGGGACGATTTTTCCTCCCCCTCTTCATCACTCATCATGTCCACGTCTGAGTCGAAATCGTCCACCGATTTGTCCCAAGCACCGGTATCGTAGTGACCGATGGCTAGAGTATTTTGACCTCCAGGATATACCTCTTATCATCGTAATGATAGAGGAGGGATTTGGATATTCTAACGGTTCTTAGTTCGTGGCCACCGCTGGAAATCTTGGCCCAGCTTCGATTCTGAGGAGGTGTCGCAGAGTTTGCGGCCGCTTCGTAGTTGCCGAAGCTCAAATGTTTTTTCATGAACGTGCTTTGGATACCCTTGGCCTTCTTGACATTCTCTTTTTCAGAGGTTTAATCTAGTACATTTTGACCTGAGTCCGATGAACTCTATGATGGGTCCGCCACCCATTTCTTCTTTCATTTTCCCCAACACTTGTTTGTTCGTGCAGGAGAAGAGGGGATGACTCGACGGGTAGTTGCTCCTGTTGAAACGGTCTTTGTTAGCGAGCATGTCTCGGTAAATATCCTCAGTTTAGATTTTGTAGCATAGGCTGTCGGTGTCCATGAAAAGGGCTTGGCGCAGTCTTCGTACTTTGGCCAAATGTATTCGTAGTGGAATTCGAACATGAAGAGTTTGGAGAGTTCCAGCATGGTAAATCCGGAGTAGGTCGGAAGACTGAACAGTGCGCTACAAATGCAGCGGTTGAGCTGCACCAGCTTTTCGTTTAGGTGAAGGATTCGGTGTGTGGTTGGCAGGTGTATTTCAGCGCCATTTTCTCGTCGGTACAGCTTCACGTCAAGGCGACTTTGCTTATTTTCAAAATACCGAATAATTAAACAATTTGAATTAGTCTTTAGCGAAAGGAGAGGTCGCTTCTTGCCTTTTTCGGGGGTTGAATTCGATGTACGATTTCATCCACGGTCTTTGGTTAAAGGCGAACACTCTTCAGATATGCTGAAGTACTAGTCCATGCCGGTGATGGAATTTTAACTTTCTGTAGTGAAGGATGTACCTTTTCTTATACAGAAGGTTTGGGAAGAGTTTGGTGTTGGAGGAGAATTTGATCTTGTGGTTTAAATCTTCTGCCAGATTCAGAGAATAAGGACAAATCAACTCCATTCCATCATCGATCTTCTCCGGAGCTAACGAATAATCCTTGTGCGCGTCGTGTAACTCTTTGGGGGTACTCGAGGTCCACTTCCAGTATATACCCCACGTTGGGATCATCTGGTATGGTGTCTACATCTAAACATCTGATCTCCTCCCGGGTGGTACAAGTGGTACTTTGGACGTATAATCTTCCCATCATGCCCCACTTGGACGTAGCCAAAACTGCAAGGAATGTGTTGATTGATTTCAGTGGTTGAAGTCGTCGAAGCATCAGGTTGAGCGGTTTGGACAGGGTGAAGGAGGCATTCAAAAGTGGCGTAGATGATGTGAGGGAAAGGGTTTTGACGGCTAAAGTGCTTGAATGCGAGAGAGTTTTCTCCTAGCTTCTTGAATCTAAGCGCTTGTACGGGGTTAATTTTGATGCAGTCTGTCCTATCCATTATCCTCCATATTGGGCGAAACAGTTCCTACAATAGAATTTGGCATGGGAGCCCGAACCTCGATAGCGTAGAAAAGTAGCTACACCGGAAATGGCGCAGTAATGAGTGTTTACGGTTTCCGAATCATTGTCATCATCGTTGTCGTATAGATAGAGAAGGTCGATCGGAAGTCTGTCCAAGTTTTTAGAGACACATAGCGGGTGTAACTCCTGTTTGCGGCTATAACCGATGATATTGATCGAAAGATAGTTCGCTTTTTCAAACTCGTCCATTTCGATGACGTTAGTAGGGAAGGTTAGCGTGGAAGTATCTAGCACATCCTCAGACTCGAGGTAATCTTCTGGGTCGACATTGTCCAACTGCAAAGCTGTGGCCAGTACGGAATAGAGAAAACATTTATGATCGTTTAAATTGTTGAACGTTTGCCACTGCTTTCTCCTCGACACTCTGATTAGTAAGTTATGGATGCAAGATATAACCCAGCCACTACCCTGCTCGGAGAAAGCATCGATAGATTCTTGGATTTTTGCGAAAGCTTCATCCAACAGAGCGGGAATGTCGTTGGGATTATGTATTTCAGAGTATCTCGATCAGAATCCCGCTTGACTGAAGGCAGTCTCCCTAGTTAACTCTATAGCAAGCTGATCTGGGCTTTGCAGTTTACCACCTGGTGTATACAAATTTGCAGCATTGCTTGTAGTGCCACGCGTATCGATAGGAAGAATTGAAGTGGATTGCCAAAGACGCATTCCCCTACTAAAGGCATCATCTGGTGGCCCAATCCTTCGTCTTGTGATGGGGTGGTCGACTTTAAGAAAGTCGGGTAGCTTGTCATCGAAGCAAGCACATTCTTCTGCATTAAATGGGTGATGGAACCGTAGATATTCCCATAGCTAAGCTTGTGATGGAAAAATGGTCACGCAGAACACACAGGTGAAAGTTTTCTTTTCCATTCTTTCTGAAAATAGACAAATACTTATCCTTTTTTAGTAATGAGGAAGAAAAAAATTGAGAAAGAGGAACACATTTTTTAAAGTAATAATGTTTGAAAAAAATACACCGGAAAAATGTAAGAATACACTGGAAAAAGGTAAGTACGTATTTATTTAAGATTGCTAGTGTTGTCTGTCCAACTGTTGTATTTGGAGTCATAGCCCTTCCATTTAATGAAGTAAAGCATTTTCCCATCTTTTCCTTTCTTCTTACGTAGTACTTGTTCTACTAAGAATAAATTGGGAACTAGAGTTTTTTGGAGTTCCGGTTTGTAAAAACCTCCGAGCACCAATTCACCAGACTCGTCTTTTAGAAAATAAGTAACAGGCTGAGTTTTTTGAACTTTACACATCGTGAAAACTTTGTCAGTAAAATTTTGCAAATATCCTTTATCGGAAATTTTCTTAACTTTAGAAATCCTGACTTTATTTCCTACGGCGAATTTGGGTTTATTCATTAACTGTTTAGTGCTAATTTGTCTCAGCAAAGCTTCGTGACACTTGGTTACTTCCCTCTGTTTAAGTTTTATGGTGGAATGAACCGAGTTATTGTTATTGAAAACTAACTTGTCGATAATGTGCATCTAATTGTAATTCCCCTGCCTAGTGAATCTCTTTCACATTTGAGTTTTCAGATTTAAGGGGAATAGCCCAACCAAACTTGGACATGACATTAATGCAGGATAGTAGATAGTTAAAACTTTTATTTAGTTTAGCGTAAGGTATCATTTCCACCAAGTCAGCCTACCATAGATCATTCAGACTCAGTCCAATCACTTTCTGTCTGGAAAAATTTTTCCGTATTGGTTTGTGAAGTTCTTTTACTAGTTGATCCATTTTTTATTTCCCATTCCGAACCTTAGTTTTGTTTTCATGATTTTCTTAACGATGGAAGCAGCTAGTTTTTCCCTCCACAGCAGAGAAGCATCGTCTCTCACTCTTTGAGCTTTGGAAATTAGTACTTCATCCGCAGCGTGCTGATCCTTTAAGTCCGAGCTCTCGGAGTAAGTGATATCGTGTTCTTTGCATGCTTCGTCTAGTTTATTAATTCCCGGGTCTCCTTGAGCCAATCTTTTTTCCAGTTTGGCTCCCGGCCGCAGTATTGGTAGCCCGGTAAATGCGTTTCGACGGGTAACTTATACATGAGTTTGTTTACGATTCATTTCCCAGACTTGATAAAGGAAGCTCTTTTCGTCCCGCACACCTCGCAAAATACAACTCCATCTGTCTGTTATTTTTTGCGGTGATAACAACAAACGGCTCGGTCCCGTTAAAAGTTCGACGTTTACATTTGACGCAGTACCTCATGTTGATTTTTTTATTCCATGGTTCTTTGTTTTATGTAAGATTTTTTTAACCTATACCTAAATTTAGATAAGCCACCCTTTTTTCCCGAGCAGTTATGATTTATCTTTGCTGCATTTCTGAAAAAAATTCGACCATCTTGTTTCTATACCCATCGTGGCCGGCCAAAGCAGATTTACACAAAAGCCTGAGTCTCTTTACCAAGTCGTTAGGATCGTCGTAATATTTGTTATCGACCCTGCTAGAATAACTCGCTCTTTTAACCATGCCCAACCCCCTTTTTCTTCAATTTCATGTCTTCCCAAATAAGACCGATAATAGACTTGTACTTGAGTTACGATTAGATTTGGGATTACGAGTAGCTGGGTCGTTGTTTTGATAAATAGCGTTAGTATTTTTTAACATGGCCGCGCAAGCTGCTTCAACTTCCGGCGCGAGGAAGGTTTCTTTCAAATCTTTGAAAACTAACAAATTCCAAAGCCCGCGTCACCCCCATGTATTGCTCCCCCTTGAGAATTATGTCATTCTCAAAAATTTTAACCACTTTATTACTGAAGTCAGCTCACCTTTTATCCTGTTATGCTGTAACCCGAAAAGTTTTTTTTTTGATAAAACTCCATAAGGCTTTTTCCAACAATTTTGACACAACATTTTAAAGTCTAAAAATTCCATATCGGGGCCAACGTGGTTTTCGTAAGCGTGTTTCAAATTTAAGTCAACCAAGGGGAAAATAATTAATAAATTAAAAAAACATCGGCATTTGAATGATGCCCTCAAACAAAGTAATGTTAGATTTTTTTTTTGTCTAAAAGGCAGTTGTCAAAAAGAATCAGGTTTCGAAATGTTTTGTCCAGTTCTTCGGGTAGAAATAAATCTATTTGAGTATCGTGAAAAAATGCTACCTTCCGTCCAATATTTTCCATAATTTCAGCAAATATAGATTGCAAAGCTTCGTATTTTGATTGACATAAAGTTTTACTGTAAATAATAACAGATCGTAGTCAGCCATCTTTCGTTACAGATGTAATTAAGCAGTAAGTTAGTTTTGTCGCAATTTGCAGGACCTGTAATTATACATCTGATAATTGAAGGTAGAAATGGAAGATTTTTAGGTTCTTTCTTAGGTGCTAAAAAGTCGTAGTTTTTAATTTCCATAGCTTTTCTTATTTACACATTTTTTTAAATGTTTACGGAGATATCAAACCCATAAAATCTTTGTCGGAAAATTTGTCATTGGATATGTTGTAATGAGCTACTCTATAGTCTATGTTACACCATAATTCTACATTGCTGAGAAAATCAACGGTGACATACACAATGGTAATTTTTTTCCGCGACGTCCATCGAGTGTAAAGCGTTGCAAGATGGCAAGTTAAACAAGGGTTTGTCGATAACAATTTTGTTAAATTTCCTTTTAGTTTTGTGAATATTCTGGTACACCCAAGTTCTAAGGCAGAGCGGTTTGTCTCCGTTACATCCGTTCACCTTTTCGCAAGAAGAGTAACATGATTAAGCTGTATGCTTCAAATTGGGATAATTGAACGTAGTCATGTATACGGGTTTTTGCTCGTCAAACTCGATGTCTAGTTTTTTACAGATGTACCGTTTAAGATTTTCTACAGTTCCGGGTCACTGGGTGAACTCCAACCTATATATTTTGATTTTTCGTCCGAAATGGGATTTCCCTCATCCCCTAAGTCTTTAAACTGTGTGGAAGGAGACAGGGAAAACTTTACACCATTGTTAACCTTTGTATCATTCTTGTTCTTAACTTGCAGCAAGTTTTTTTGCAAGAGATTGGAAAGAAGTGTTTGCCAAGACGGTTGAGACAACCTTGAGGTTATTATTTATTTTGAGGTTCTTCCTTTTATTATAATATTGAAAATAAAAGCCCTATCGATGGCTCGGCATATTTTGAAAAATTTCTCGTATTTAAAAAAAGATGTTAGTTAATAAGTTTGGACAATCATTGAAAAGGACTATAGGAGAAGCGGGTGAAGTGATGGGAGTCGGTCCGAGAGGACAGTTGGGACTAGGACACGTTTTCACCCTTGAAAACAACTACGAAATGCAACGCAAGCATGTAACTAAAGTAGGAGCTGCTATCGAACGTGAAGATGCAGTTATTTATTCTTAAATCGGTACTCTGGCAAAGGACGTTCAGAAACTTTAAACCGAATTTCCTCCTGCCATTACTTTTCTCACCTACTAGTTAGCTTCTGCTGTTTCTAGTACGGAAAAAAATACATTGTACGAGGATGAGGCTGAAGGGAATTTTTATGCGAGGAAGAAGCAAATTAAGGACATAGCTTTCCCCCTGCACGCCGCTGACGTGGCATCAAAAGTGTACGTTGATAGGAATTGCTTATTCCAAGACGACCGAAAAAGCATACTTCAACGCAACGCACAACCTGATTAGAAATTTAAGCGAACCTACTTTACTGAGCGATACTGCTGCTAAAGTATTTGTCGACAGCAATTGCTTGTTACAAGATGAGCAGAAACAATACTTTAAATGCCCCGAACAAACCGGTTAGAAATTTAAGCAAACATGCTTTAACGAGTGATGCTGCTACAAAGAAATTTATGCATGAAAACAGTTTCATGCTGATCAGTTTCAGCATGAAAAGCCATTGGAAAAAAACAGGCCATTGGTCCGTTAATTCCTGTCATCTCTCGAGCTTCGTATGTACAAGTTCTGGTTTAATTCATAAAGCAATTTTATACTGCAGCAATCCAAGCATTACGCTAGTGGCTAAATGTAAAATAGGAAGGAGAGCACTTTACATACTAAACTAAACGAGCATTCAACGGCTACCGTTTTCGAAATTCCTTACATAATAGAAAAAATTTACCCATCGCGGTAGAGGCATTCGAAGAGTTTCACACGGAAGATGTTTATTTCCAGTTAGATTTGCTTGTAACGTTTCAATAGATGACTCATCTCACCCCATCTAAAACAGCTTCGTAATTACGAGCTTTAGAGAAGACACTTAGGAAAAATAAGCAAAAGTGGCCGCACCAAAACTGGTCCAAGGTTTGTACGCATTTGTAATTGTATTTCATTCCCAGCCCAAAGTAGTTAACCACAGACCGGGGAGGACCCATGTTGACAAATCTATCGTAATAACATGGTTTGCCCGCAAGGGTTGATTAGGTATCCCAGTGACTTCCTTTCCCATCGTGGAAATCTTCCAAGTTTACGATTCCGTTTTCACCAGTAGACAAAAGTTTTAGGTGAAGCGTGTATTTACTAAAACTACCTCTAAATTTCGCAATTTTTATTACTCTAGCCAATCCATTTAAATCAAAGTTTGTTAAAGGTTTATCAAAGTCAATTAAACCCTTGGTGGTCTTAAGTAAAGACTCTGCTACAGGGCAATTTTTTTTGCTTCATTTTTTTGTTCAGTTTTTTTCTTGGAGCCGAACATTCCACTTGCTTGTGATGTCGCACGAGTTCAGCTAGAATTTTTTTATCGTTTTGTGCCTTTTTTATTGAAGATAAAATCCCCGCAGGCCCTCCCGCCAACCCTCTAATACCGGCTAAAATTGGACCTTAGCAATGCCAACAGCAAAAAGCCACCTTTCATTTTTCGAGATCTTGTTTATTATTATTATATCTTTATTATTATTATTTAGTAAACAACTTCGACTTTGCCTCTATCCAACTTTAGATTTCTTTTCGGGTCGGCAATGAGCAGAGCGTGACAGGTGGTATTAGCTGGAACGGCTGCTTTAAATTTCAGTTTGACTTGTACGTGCACGATTCCCTGAAGCCTCTCGGACTGTTTGGAGCAATCCAACACCACGAGAGGATAAGTTTTCCTGAATAAAGCAAGTCAAAACTCAAGTCGTTGGTATCGGAGCACAGCTGCCAAAATTGCTGCGCCATTCTGTACAGACCAACGTACTCTACTGTGGCAACATAAAATGTATTTAAATCGAGAAACGGATAACGCTCGGAATTTAGAGTTACTTTAGCATCTTACTAACTACAGTGGTCAGACACACCAGAATGTTTAACTAAAGAGTCCAGCCTGTTAGTCTGAATAGCTAGACCTATCCACCTAGGGTTCTCGACCGTGGAAGTAGTCAGCACGTGCCAGGTGAAGCTGGTGTTTGAGGGAGCTAGCAGCTATCATAATGGCAGTGCCTAAATCCTAAATCCACGGTCGGTCCGCGGTCGATGAGATTGTAGAGTTTAAGTTTTTGCTTGTCCGAGGCCATGACTTGGGGAACCTGCCAGCTAATGCTATTTAAAACGGCTTTGCCATTAGCCGTGACCGCTGCTTTGATGATATTCGTAATTTTCGAAAAATCCCATGACGTGTTTCAGAGGGATGGCGAAGGTAAAGCTCCCCTTGGGAGTTGTTTCAACAATTATGGACACGTGCCGCTTTTTGAATCCCAAGTTGTTGGTTAATTCAGCAGCGACAGAAACCGCACTATCCAACGCCCAGCACTGCCCGAGCAAAGCCGGTTGCTTTGCCGAGCCATAAGTGAGCAGTCCCTTCATCAGATTACCGAACCCCGGTTAATTTAACTCGTCGACTTGTCCATCACCTCGATAGTATTTGATATTAGAAAACATGAACATGGGAGCATTATTATTCAATGCGGCTATGTCGGCGTCAGCATAAGCCGAGTCATCGTCGTTCATTTATCTCCCTTTAATCAAGCGGTAGCTGTTGGCAACGTGCTGAAATAAATTTTGGTTTTCTACATGTACGCGGATTTCTGAATTTATGTTGTTGAGATTGGTGCCAACAATAGGATTGTATTCGTGGTAGGTGTAAGACTCAACCGATGAATCGTATACCAAAGGTTACGATATATTTTCAAGTAATCTACTACGTTCATTTTCTGGGTGTTGTTATGAATTTGATGAAGGCTTTGTTTCTTGGCCTCAAACCGTTTGTTTTCTTATTATTAGAGTTAAAATTAAGAAAGAGTCCTTTCCCTTTTTTCCCAAACACGAGCATTTTATCCTTTTTTATTTAATTTTTAGATCTCAAATGAAGACGCACCGTGAGCGTCTCTCCGTTTAAATCCAATGGCTCGTTGGTCTGCGACGTGAGCCAAACTATTATATTTCTGATTAACTTTGTTGTCACTGGGAGGTAAATTAAATTATGAGGGGACTCTATGATTTTGAAACATGGGGAAGGAGAATTTGGATAAAAGGAGTATAAAGTGTGCTAAGTATCGCTGTTTAGGTAAGAATTGCCTATGATATCAACGTGTACAAAAATTGTATTGACGCTCATAATGTCGATGGGATTTTGACTTTCACGACTTCTGACGTAGTTGCCCAGTTAAAACCCCACGGCTGGAGCTAAACTCTTGTCACCCGATAAAGATATTCCTTAATTCGGAACGGAACGGATTGGATAGGATCGTATGTAAAGTGTTCAAATTCGGAAGAATTATAATGGCATCTTTGTTGTGGCCATTTGCATCTATCGCTGACTTGAGAAATTTATTTATTCAAATCCTCAATTTCGTAAGCCCTCGGAGTGACTAACACTTTCTGCCAAGAGACTCCAGCATCGGTCGTGTACTGAATTTTGTTATTTTTTGAGGTGATGTTGTGTATGCTGTTACAAGTGTCTAAATTAAGCTGAGCCAATTCGTAATTTTTTCAGAGTCCAAATGAATTGGAGTGTTTAGAATAATTCTCAAACCAGACTCTTTGCCAATGGGAATCCATGACGATGTGTTTTTTAAGCGATTTAATTAGAAAGGAGAAAAAAAAGTGAAATATGAAAGGACAGTCCCCCGAGCCATTTAAATGGCAATGATGTGAAACCTCCTAAAACTGGAGGTCGCGATGAAACATATTTGCTATTCTCACAATGTGAAAGCTCATATATTATTTACAGACCTGAGATCCCTTTAATGTTGACAATTCGTCATTCTCAAAATGTGAAAGCTTATATAGCATTTGCACTCTTGAGACCCCTTAATGCTTACAAGTCGTCATTTTCACAACGTGAAAGCTCATGTAGCATTTTTAAGAGTGCCCTACCCCTTTAAATTGAAAATTCGTCATTCTCAAAATGTGAAAGCTCATATAGCGTTTGCACTCCTAAAACCCCGTTAATGTTGCTAATTCGTAATTTTTACAATGTGAAAGCTCGTACAGCATTTTCAAGAGTGCCCTACCCCTTTAATGCTGACAGTTTGTCGTTCACAAAATGTGAATACTCATATAGCATTTGCACAATGTTAAAGCTCATAAAGCATTTTTACCCACGAGACCCTCTAATTATGGCAATTTGTCATTTTCAGGAGTGTAGCTAACGATTCGTCATTACCACAATGTGAAAACTTACAGAGCATTTAGACGACCATTCCAGTTTTGGAACTGCCCAAAAGTTACTCATTCGTCATTTTAATATTTGCGAAAGTGCACAAACTACAGAAAAAATTAAAACACAGAAAAAAAATTATGGTACTTACCTTGACTTGAATCCCCTCCTTGAGCTCCTTGTTGTTATCCTAACAGCATCTGGAGGTGAGGTTCAAATGATGAGCCATCCTTTTATAGGGAAAAAAGGGGATTCCGGAAGAAGTTGCTAATTCGTCATTTTCACCCTCTGAAGCATTTCAGAATTTTCAAAATGCGAAAGATCAAAGAGCATTCGCACGACCCCCCAATTTTGGAACCCCCAATAATGTTGCTAATTCATCATTATCACACTTTGAAGCGCTTGAGTGTATTTTAAAGTTCTCACAATGTGAAAACTCAAAAAGCAGTTTTCACGACCCACTGATCCGCTGACCCGTGACCCACTGAGCCGGTTTGACCCACTGAATCTAGTTTGACCCACTGATCCGGTTTGACCCTGTTTAATTTGGACCCATGTGTTGGCGAATTGATGGCATTTAGGAAGCAGTTTAAGGTTCAACAAACTTATATTTACTTCTCCACACATAGCTTAAGTTACAACACTCAGCAGCCCCTTCTAGCTTGCAGGAGGCAGCCATTTCTAAGAACCGGATCGCCAGGAGTGATGTCATGGTGTGATGACGTCACAACACAACAATACCGCTGATCTTTACGATCAAGCGCCTGCAGCATGGAAGAACCAGGGTGCGTTCGACAATCTCAACAATCTCCCCCATTCTTTCATGCTGTTACAATCAATGTATCCTTCTCAACATTCTACAACATGCAAGGTCAAACAATCAATAATTGGCTTATTTGGTATGAAAATTTGCTCAACATAACATTTTCAGTCTCTGGCTGTTCAACCACTTTGTAAACACATCGGCAATGTTTATTTTTGTACTGATGTACTTTAGCTCAAAGTATCCCTTACTAATCTAATCACGAATGAAGTGAAACTTAATATCAACATGTTTTGACCTGTTATTTTCTACCTCATTTTTTACATAGTATGTCGCCGATTGTGAATCAATGTAAACCATTGGTTTCTATCCAAACGAGTTCAAAAGTTCACACTCCAAAATGTTGGACAATCAATGAGTTTCTTTTACGGCATCTGTTAATGCTAAGTATTCGGCCTCCATGGAGCTCAGTGCCACACGTTTGCTTTCTACAGTTCCATGAGACCGGCACTCCACCAAAATATACAATGAAACCACTGAAACCTTTTCGAGAGTCCTTATCAGTAGCCCAAGACGCATCTGAGAATGTGAACAATGATTCGTTCTGAATACTAGATTATTCTATGACATAATGCCTGGTATCATAAGTGTGCTTTAGGACACCTAACAAAATTCTCACATGATCAGCAGTGAAACAATTATTGAATTGTCACATCAAAATTGTAGAAAACAGTATGTCGGGCCTTGTTCGGCTTGCGATATACATTAAACTGCCAATCAAGGAC
Source organism: Lithobius niger (assembly GCA_023313725.1). NCBI lineage: Eukaryota > Metazoa > Arthropoda > Chilopoda > Lithobiomorpha > Lithobiidae > Lithobius > Lithobius niger. The sequence continues at coordinate 13,264 of JAHWFP010017986.1, forward strand.
CGGTAAGGAAAATCAACCTCATTTGTGTTTGCCATATCCCCTTTCTTTACGATTGTGCCTGCCGGCACCGGTAGTGATACTTTACAGGAGTTGACAACATTAAATTTCTCCACTACCTTTTCGATATAGGATTTTTGGTGCATAACAATTCTCTTGTTTGACCTGTCAAATTCAACCCCTAACAATTTAGTCGCTGGTCCTAAGAAGACAACATCAAATTCACCTTGCAATTTTCTTATTATGTCTTGTTCAATGAGCTTATTTCTTCTAAATAATACCAGGTCATCCACATAAAATAATAAAATTGCATCATTTCCTAGGTGATATACACAATTCAGACCAAGTAGTCTATTAAACCTAAATTTATTTAGGCTATCACTTAATGTCTTATGCCATTCACGGCCTGATTGGTGTAGGCCATATAAAGCATTATGGAGTGACTATACTTTACTCCTGTTACTCTCTGTTTGAAAACCTTTAGGTATGGACATGTAGGTTCTAACGTTAGGTGAGCCATATAAATATGCACATTTTATGTCCATGTGTGTGTCATACCATCATAACATAACAACGAGCAAGACAAAGAAAAATCTTATCAACACATAATTAACCACAGGGGAGAATACCTCTTCGTAGTCGATGCCAGCTGTCTGGCAGTAGCCTTGTATGACTAATCATGCTCTCAAATGCTTCACCTTACCGGCTAAGTCTTTCGTTACTTTATAAACCCATTTTGAGCCCAAGACTTTACTATTTTTAGGGGGTTCTACCTCAGAATACACCTCTCGTTTCTGAAACTCGTTAATTTCATCGTCCGTTGCCTGTTTTCACTGTCCATGTTCAGGCAAGGACATGCTTCCTCATAGGTAGAGGGTTCACTCATACAGAAGTGTACCTCAGCTGTACCAGGGGATTCGTCACCAGATGCTTCAGTATAAGATTCCACAGTTTTGTGGAAAGTGTCTTCTTCATCTTCAATGGTTTGATTAGAGTCCCTGGGAGTCGGTTTAAAATTAAACACTGGTTCAAATGGTATATTTTTTTTTTCACAAAACTTTCGTATTTCCCCTTTACTACGATAACGTTTACCATTTGGGTCGTAGTAATACACATCAGTCCTACTGCTAGTTACACCTGATTTAGGACGTATTTCTTGCCTGGTCCATGAACTAAAGTCAGTCGTGCTTGTAGGCCTAGCAATTACAGATTCACCACTACCCTCCCCCATACTTTGCACAACAGGGCTAGTTGCTTGGGTTGGTGATCGACTTCCTACACATGTTGGGTTTTGCCCCCTATTCGGCGAGTTAATTACCTCTTTTGACTGTTCTTCAACACTGATTTGCTCAAATACCAAACGAGATGTGTCTTGGATCTTCTGATTCTTTGAAAATTGGCTTCTGTCACACCATTTGACACTTTCGTCGATTATCACATGTTTTGTCTCATACACCTTGTTTGATATGGGATCCCATATTCGATACCCTTTTGTGTTTACAGCATACCCTACCAAAACACCTTCCCAAGCCAAGGGTTCAAGTTTGTCCCTCCCTCTACTTGGGATGTGCACATAGCATTTGGAGCCTAGCTCCCTAAGATACCTCACAGACAATATTCTGTTCTTAAGAACACAATATGGGACTTTGAAATTGATTCTGGAGTGAGGGAAGCAATTTTTTACATGGGTACAGGTTATGGCAATTTCTGCCCATAAATTTCTTAGCAATTTGGATTCAATAAACACTGATCTTACCCCTTCTAATAGTGTACAATTGTACCATTTAGCGGCGCCATTCATCTCAGCTGAATAAGCATTGGTACACTCATACTTGATACCAGCCTTATCTAAGTGTCCCTCAAACTCTTTTGAACAGAATTCCATACCCAAATCTGTTCGGCCGCACCTTATTTTGTTATTTAGTTCCCTCTCAATGTTCAACTGGAACTGAGCAAATGTCTTAAATGCGTCACTTTTCCTGGCAATAGGGAAAATCTAGGAGTATCTACTGCAATCATCAATAGTAGACATAAAAAATTTGGCACCTCCGTGTGATTGCTTTCGTATGGGACCCCATAGATCCATGTGTAAGAGCTGCAAGGGTTCAATGGCTCTGACATTGTCAAAACCCGTAAATGACGACCTCGTAGATTTAGCAATTTTGCACGTATCGCGTTGAGTAGGCCTATCTGTTAACTTGTTAGTACCAAATACATCTTTTGATGTTCTCAGGCTATAAATACCATTTACATGTTGGTGAACAAATCTTGAATGCCAAGTGTCCATGCTAGTTTTTCTTACAGCAACTAGATTTACATTTATGTTTGGCATAGAGATTAGACCTGGTTTATGATTTGGACCTACATGCACAATATTTGAAACTTGGTATAGCCTATTAACACACTTGGCTTCCAAGATTACCTCATTTGACTCATTCACTATGCTCATCGTACCATGAAAAACATTTACCTTATAAGTTACTGCATCAATTTTTGACATACTCGTAAGGTTTTTTGCTAGATTTGGTGCATAAAGGACATTTTTAAGTGTGATAAAACTTACACGTCCATTTACTTTAGCACACATTTAAATAGTACCAACACCTTCAATTTTGGATGATCCTTCACCTAAAAACACTTTTGTATTTGTTATTGGATTGAAAGTAGTGAACCAGTCACGTCGACTGGTAAAATGATCAGTTGCCCCCGGAATCAATGTACCAGCTGTCATTTGCACTGCTAGCACTGAGCAAACTTTATGTCGGCTCATTTGTCATAGCTATGAACGAGCCGCTGAAAACATCATCACTACTGCGTTGATGCCCTCGTCCTGGAGACGAAGCTCCCCGTTGCACAGTTACCTTACCTCTGGTCTTTAGCTGCGGGCACTCTCTTTTTAAATGGGACGTCTCTCCACAAACAAAACACTAAGGAGGGTCCTTCCCCCTTGAGATATTTCCTTGGCGGAAATTTTTCATACCCGGCTTGGGTTGGTTATGTCGTCCGTGTTGCACTTGATAAGCTGTGATTCGATTTCCCTCAGATTCTGGTGCTGACTCCAACTGCTTTGCTTTTTGTCGAGAAAATTCGGAAAGCAGATGCTCCTGCACCGACTTTGGCACAAACTTGCTGTCCTCCCAGTGATAAATCTGCTGTGCCACATGGTCATATTCGGATGGAAGTATATCCAGGTACTGATACGCTACTTCCTCGTCATCAAATTTTACACTTATGTCTTTTAAGTTTTGCACTGTTTTATCGACACGAGCTAGAAACACGGCCATTTCCTCTCCAGGTTTTAGGGTTAGCTGTAGGAATTCACGACGCTATTTGGCTTTCCTTGCCCGTGATGTTGGTTGAAATACTCCTGCTAGAGTTTCCCATGCGTCTTTAGCTGTAGTGATATTCACTACAATACTTCTTAACTCCCTATCTACTAGTAGGCACACCATAGCATGGGCCTTTTCTACTCTCATCTTTAATAGTTTTTGTTCCTTGTCAAGCACTGTTGTTGCAGTAATAGTTGGCCCTACTTCAGTCCCATCCAAAAATCCCCACAAGTCTTTTTCCAGCAAGGCAAAACGGACATCTATTTTCGAACTCTCGTAGTTGTTTGATGTTAGCCTGTCTATACAGTAATGTCCACTATTTGCCTCATTATATGACGACATTTTTATAGGCCTAAATTCGAGTGCTTAAACTGACTTTCCATAAATACAAGCAGAAACAAGCAAAATTACGGTCACAATCCGTGTGCAAGGTTCGTAGCAACGTGAGACACAATTTTTGTTTCGCTTCGTTATAGTGGGGTTCAGTTCCCGCACTGATGCACGTTTCGTGATAACGAGGTTTTTCGTTTGTCCGTGTTTTGGTGCCTATTAAACACATAAATGGTCACTATTTATGTCACACACGGGTAATTACACTTTTCTAAAGTCTCTGTGATACTTGCTAGTGTCCTGCTTGTAGATTGTTTGGATGAGAAAACCAAATTTCGTCCCGAAATTCGTCCTCGTATTCAACGCTCATTTGCCGACCAAGTCCGGTAATTTTCCAGTCTATACTGCTCCACAGTTCGCCCAGAAACCACGCTCTGCTACCATTGTTTAATTTGGACCCATATGTTGGCAAGTTGAAGGCATTTAGAAAATAGGTTAAGGTTGAACAAACTTATATTTACTTTAACACACATGGCTTAAGTTACAACACTCAGCAGCCCCCGCTAGCTTGCAGGAGGCGGCCATTTCTAAGACCCGGATCGCCAGGAGTGATGTCATGGTGTGACGACGTCACAACAACACAATACCACTGTTCTGTACGATCAGGCGCCTGCAACATGGAAGAAGCAGGGTGCGTTAGACAATCCCAACACACCCACTGACCAACGACTCACCGTCCCGGTTTGACCTTGTTTGACCATCTGACCCAGTTTGACCCACTGAGCCAGTTAAACCCGGTTTGGCCCAGTTTGACCCGGTTTGACCCACTGACCCGGTTTGACCCAGTTGAAAACCCACATGGGAAGCGATAAGTGGGCGTTTTCCCCCCTCCTCCAGATCAATGAAAGCCCGCGAGCAGGAAGCGATTTTTTAAGGTCTATTTATGTAATAACAGGAGGTGCCAAAAAGCACTTCCCACCCTTCTCCAGATTGACGAAGATGAAAAAGGTAGCAAAAGGCACTTTCTCACCCTTCTCCAGATTGATGAAAACGGTAAATAAAGTTGCAAAAAGAACTTTCCCCTTCCTCCAGATTGCTGAAAACCCACGGGCGGGAAGCGACTTTTTTAGGGTCTATTTATGCAATGACAGGCGGTGCCAAAAAGCACTTCCCCACCCTCCTCCAGACTGACAAAAACAAAAAAAGTCGCAAAAAGCACTTCCCCCTCTACCAGATCGACAAAAACCCGCGCGCTTAGGAAGTGGGCCCCCCTCCTCCAGATCGACAAAAACCCCCACGCAGGAAGCACCCCCCCCCCCCCCCTCCAGATCGACAAAATCCTGTGCGGAGGAAGAGGGTCCCCCTCTTCAAGATTGACGAAAAATCGCGCGTGGAAATCGGGCAGTTTTGAGAGTCTATTTATGCTAAATCCCCGCGCGCGAGAAGCGGGTTCTTCCAGAGGGGGTGTGTGTGTCCCCATATCACAAAACTCAACTACTCACATAGACCGAAAGAAACATCGTAACTGTTGTTAAAAATGCCTTGTTCCATTTTTACCTCCTTGAGTTTTTGCTTAATTTCCCATTCAGTGATTAGCCTATATTATTTGTATCGTATTAATATTTAAGGGATAGGCTAAGTAGATTTATTAATATTAATCTTTGTACAAAAAATGTTGTTAATTTTTGTAAGCATATCACTGAAATCGTTCAGTTTCGTTTTTCCATAAGAACGCCAGATATCGAAACCAAAACTGTGAACGAATCTAGTCCATAAGAAGAGGTGCTGGTGGTACCGCTTTATACCATTAGAGCGCGCCACTTGTTCTCGGTGTCCTTTCTACTTGTTCTGTCTGCATGACTGGATGTAAGTTGTCATCCATCTTAAACTCTGAAACTAATGCTTTTACATTTCTGTTTCGTGCCCAATTATGACTTATTATTCATGAATATGAGAAACGGAAAATAACGTTATCCATGTAAATATCTGGAATACAAGAAGTAAGCGTTGGAATAAACAGCTTTCTCGTAAAAATAACGAACGAGTGCTACCTTCCTGTTTAATCTGCCCATGCACGTTTTTGTCATCCAATGGACCACCCGCAATACTTTTTTAATTTCAGACGAGCATTCATAGATAATGATGGTAGCCTTTCATGGCATTGTATTGTCCATTTCGACACGTACGCAAGCACAATAAGTTCCTCTAAATAACAACAACTCGCACACAATGCCGTCATACATGAAACGGAAGAGGTAGGGGACGGAAATTTGTAATAGGACGTGATAATAGGAGTCTTAGAGATATATCGAAATTGTCCATTTGTTGGTTGTAGGGTTTGGTGGATGGAATCGAAGGTCTCCATCTTGAAGTGGCAATAATCTATCTTTTGGTTCATAGGTTTTAAATTGAAGATAAGTCTTTCGCCACCAGACTTTTTTGGTTGTAAGGAGATCGAACTGTAGAAGCCTGGACGGAGAGAATAGGGACTTTTGTGGATGGCTCCCTTTGTGACAAGTTCTTGGATTTCCACACCGAGGCGAGGGGAGGCTGATGGAGCGAATCTCCAAAACGGCAGGGAGATGAGCAAGGGCTGCCTGGAGAACTTTTGGGTGGAAGCCGTAGGAGATGATTGATAGGATTTCTTAGTTTTAGGTTAGTTCTTCCCACAGGCTGAAAGGAAATGATAAAGACGGCTCCCAACGGAAGGGTGTGTTCAAGTAGGGCGTCATTGACCGTTGTGAGATTTGCTGCGGGTGCCAGGGGATGAATAGCCACTACGGCGATCTGGGGTCGAGCTGCAGTTTGTCTTTTGTCCTTTTCAGTGATAAGAGGTTTCCCACGAAAGGGCCGGCTGTCGGGAAAATCTTGCCAGATCCAGAATCATTGTTGTAGTTTGGATGATTGTTGTGGGACTTGTATTTGGACCAATCGTTTCCATTGGGTAGAGGCTGTTTGGTGTCCTGATTCTTATAAAAAGTCTTTGATTGTGGCGTGGGTTTAAATTCCTTAGATTTTCGAGAGACATCAAGGTGGGGGACCAACTCCAAATCAATCCTCGGAAGAGTGTGTCAGACTCATGAAAAGTGGCTAGTTTTGTAGTTCCTGTTTTGTAGAATCATTGAGATTTGTTGTGGAGTTTAAGCCGACATCACATAGAAGTAAGCTGGAGTTGAAGAGGGAGGTGCGGGGTTGGATGGTCGTTGTTCGTAATGAAAGTCATGAGTGTGTGCACTTAGCTGGAAAGAAGATGATCAGCCAGGGCAAGAGCTGGAGGACTGTGAGATCGACGGGCAGATCAAGACGAGAGATCAAGGGGAGTTGAAGGTGAATGATGATTAGTCGAAACTTTAGAAGTTTTGTCTTTCAATTTAGTTTTGTTTGCCTTGCGAGGTGTGGGAAGAGGCTTAGAGGCTTGACCACAGGGTATAGGAGAGGCCGAAGTGGAGAGATGTCTTGGAGGCGAAGGGGAAGATGGTAGTGGCAACACCATGCCAGGAAGAGGTGTAAGTGATGGCGACGGCAGACAACAATACTGGCAGACAAAATGCTGATGAAGATATCGGAAGACATTGGAAGATGTCGAAAGTTGATCGGAAGCATGGCTGCATATTTTCTTGCTAGAGAAAAAGAGGTGGCAGGCCTTCTTGCCTGAATGCGTTTATAGGTTGGACTGCACCAAGCATGCACAATGCGGGTTACACAACTGGCCAGCTCAAAACATCTTTGAAAGCTATAGGGAAGGAAATCATCCTGGAAAGGAATGCTATAATTTACAGGCAATAGATATTTGCGAACGGGATATAGAAACTGAAAAGTGGTATAAAACGAAAAAAATGCTAACACTGTAGCATTACTGTCCGTTAAAATAAAGCTTTCCGTTAAGTTCCATTTAAATTAAATGTAAACAAGTGAGAAAATATTTGTACGTTTTGCTTAACTACGTGGTAAGCTAAAAAATCAAAGAATACAATGCACTCAGTCTTGTTAGCATATGAAATTTAAAAAAATGTAGATATACACCTATAACGAAAATTGTGTAGACATATTTTACGTTCTTGTCTGCGGAAACGCAGAAGTATTTTCCTTCATCTTCAAAATTGATATTCTCAACAATCAAAACGCCATCATCATCAACTCTGTAACGTGGATTCGATTTTTGGAATTTCGTTCCCACATATTGTAGTGGACCATTATTTCTCTCCATAGCCCATCCAACTTTGGCATTTGGATTTTCTAGAAGAAAAAAACAATTATTAAAAAATAAACTGTTCACACTGTTTGCTTATTTGTATTCTATTGTTCGAAGGCCATTTGATAAATGATAATATCCTAGTCAAAATGACTAAAGAAATTAAGATTTTTACTGTTTATGCGTTTCTTTGTGCGTGACTTTGGTTGAATGATACCAAAAGAAGGGGAATAAAGCACGTCAATTTTAACCCATGTCTCAAATTGATTTTGGTGGAGTCGAATATTTTGTGGGGTTGTGCCAAACTCAATGATCAGTCTCCTGACTGGTAAGTAAGGCTCCAGCCATGTATACACAATAGATTTATTTTTAGACCATAAAACTTCAGTGCATTTCGGTATTAGACACCTTCAAACAAACAAGAAACCTCATTACACGGCTACAGATGTTAAGAAAAGACCGAAAAGGTATAATTTAGTATACAATATGGAGAGATAAAAATTAGCTCCTCTGCCGTGAGCTGCCATCTTCTACTTCTGACATCTGATTATGGTTAGAAATATAAACAAATTTGTCCACTTTTCTATTGGTAGGAAGTTTTCACAATTATTCATGGCAATGGTTGTATTTAAGGTGTTTGCGTAAGTTTCAAGGGAGAGACTCATTAATTTGACAGGCCCTTATGGATGATTTGAGTGATTTTAAGGTTAATGATGTATTTCGGTATAGTGGGAATGTTTGACTATTACATAGAACTGATTTTTTTTATGAACGACACCACCCTAAAATAGACGAAGGGGTAGGTGGCACATTTAATAGCAATACATTCCTTCGAATATCAACAATGGTTTCAGAAATTGTTTCTCCTAAGTTGGAACATATGAGTACCAGATTTTAATATTGACTGACGAGACCATTTGCGGTGGCTACTAAATGTGCTGAAAGGACCATGATTGACAGCTTACCTGTCGGTTATGGAGAGTTTTGAAACAACTAATGACACCATGTTTTTCCATAAAGCACTTGATGGAATGAAATTTTTTTAGCAAATAAGAGATGGTGTCCACTCTATGATTTTGGATTTTTGGTCTGAGTTTTTCTTTACTGTAGGTCGTATGTGTAGCTTGATTATTGATAAGACGTCTCACTAGAGATGATAAATAGATGTTTACTACATTTTTATATCGGATTTATTCAAGTTCAGTAGCTACATCATTAGGCCTTGAGCAGTGCTCAATTGTTCTTCGTATTACACCTGAAAAGATGCATTTTAGTACACTAAGGAGGTCGAAAGACTGACATAACTGTTTTGGTAGGTTTCCACTGTGAGGCAATCGGAAGTGCATATGCAGTGCAGAAAAGCGTCTTGATGGACATAAAAGTCTAAGAATGATAAAAGTCCACTACTGTCTTCTTGTTCGAATGTGAACTGCAAGGAAGCACGGAACTCATTGATGAATCAAGAAACCATCGAAAATAATCAGGCTGGCCCTTGAATCCTACAAACACCACCACAAATAAAATTACGGCCATGAATATTACGAAAAATTTCCTAGTAATGGAAAAGTGGGTGACTATGTTTAAATCTCTAAACGTAAATCCCATGCAATGATGTCATTCAAAGATGGCTGTTCACTGCATTATAGCTAATCATGAACTCTCCATTTGTATAAGTATTGCGTTAGGATTTTAGTTTTTTAAAATCATTTTTACCACCCATGTGCTATCCATGAGTGTTCTTGGTTGTTTTAAGTCAACGGACGCCGAAATGCATAGAAGTATTATGACCGAAAATTAAATCTATGTCTTAACGGGTACCGTACTTGCCAGTCAGGAGGTAAAATGTTTACTTCCGAGATAACAAAGTTTTTATCACTATAACTTATACCATAATATCCGTGCCCAATAGCAACTGTAATAGCAAGATCATTACGTTCAGGATTAATTGTGTATTAAAGATCTGTGGCCTTAATGATAGGCGAATATATCCTGTCACTTCGAAGGAAGAGGTTCAAGTGCAAAGAGTACTGGTTGATAAAATTAGACCTATAGTGTATTTGCATACGTGTAACTGCATTGATGGTCTGCTTGAATACATGCCAGCACGCAATCAATGTAGTTACACGTATGCAAATACACTGTAGTTCGTATTTTATCAACCAGCACTCTTTATGCTTGTACCTCTTCCTCCGAAGTGACAGGACATATTCGCCTATCATGCTGACCCCGGAGTTATGATACTATTAACCCATTAATCTATTGGTGACCCAAAGCCTGATACAACAATGACCAATGTGACTATTGCGAGGGTTCCACTAAGCACAGCAAGCAATGCAAAGCTAAGTGGACAGTGAATAGGCCTCCCAGTCAAGATGACTAAGGATTAAGTAATATCTCTGACCAATGCACTATACACTTTAAAATAGAAATTCCATAGTAGAGTTCCGTAATAGTATCCCATAATAGAGTCCCGTAACAGAGTTCATACTGGTTCTCAAGGAAGTAAAGACCAGATTTGAAATATCGCCAAAAAACCATAAACTAAGTTCTTCTAAATCCGAGTGGGCTAAGAAAATAAAAAATGCACCCAGGTAATCAAAATCTATATATTAACTGTAGTGTTTTGCTGAACATCGTGTTGTCACATTTGTTTGTCATGTACGGAGGGGAGCAAAAAGTTTGGTCTACTAACAATGATCAACTACAACAATTAAAATTTGTGGTATTGTTATGTTCCATTGCATTGAATTAAGCATAAAAATACCGTTATTCTTAATTGTTGCATTTGGTCATTGTTGGCAGACCAAACTTTTTGCTCCCCTCCATACAGAGAACTTAGGATGACTTCTAACCAGCACCAAGTAGAGTTTCAGTTTACATGCAGAGTTTTGTTTATATTTCGGAGTTTAAGCAATAATTTGAGCAAATTTTCAATTAGTTTGATGTTTACATCGATTTTACGATTTACAGCATAGATAAATAAATTTAACCTTTTTACGCGCCACTTGTTCTCGGTGTTCTTTCTTCTTTTTCTGCCTGAATGACTGGATGCAAGTTGTCATCCATCTTAAGCCCTACCTGAAAAGCTTTACTTTTCTGTTTCATGCACTATTATGACTTATTATTCTTGAATATGAGAAACGGAAAATAACATTGTCCATGTAATCTGCCCATGCAACCAAAGGCCACCCGCAATACTTTTTTATTTATTTCAGACGAGCATTCGTGGATAATGATGGTAGCCTTTCATGGCATTGTATTGTCCGTTTCCACACGTACGCAAGCACAATAAGTTCCTCTAAATAACAACAACTCGCACACAATGCCGTCATAAATGAAACGGAAGAGGTGGAGAAAGGAAATTTGTAATAGGACGTGAAGATAGGAGTCTTAGAGATTTATTGAAATTGTCCATTCGTTTGGTTGTAGGGTTTGGTGGATGGAATCGAAGGTCTCCATATTGAAGTGGCAATATTCTATCTTTTGGTTCATAGGTTTTAAATTGAAGATGAGTCTTTTGCATAGATCTCCTGCATAGATGGTCCTGCAGTGTCCTACAAATACATTGAATGTTTAATAGCCTTCTAGACACTTAATAACAATTTTCCGAAATGTTGATGTTAGGATTTAATGTGTTTATAAATATATGTCGAAATATACTGTGATCTTCACTATGCTAAACACACTGCAGACACAGAATCATGCATACAAATAAATTTGCCTTTCGGAAAAAAAAGAACATTGAGTAACCATGGAGGTATATGCATTTCTCCACAATGCTAAGCGCACCGTTACCCCGGAATCATGAAACAAATAAAGTCTTCAATTAGGGAAAAAATATGCTAAATACTACGAAAGTATAGTATAATCAGAGTTGTGCATGTCAAAGTATTTTCCGTGGCAGAGGCAGCATAATTTTTTTAACACCATTCCTTCCGTATTTAAGAGAAGTGAGCCGTAAACTAATGAGTGCATGGTAGGTACATGCAAAAGAGGGGTACAAGCGGCACCGATTCAAACTACACAAAAACCAAAAAAACGCTGGTGTAAATAGGTTTTCTGAAAATTCAAGACTACGGCTTCGGCCCAGAATTTAATGATCTTCCTAAACAATCTATACTAATTACACAATAATCGTGGACAGGTATATCTATAAATTACCGTAATCTTTAACATCTAAACAGCTTGCTTCCATCCGTGACTTCGCTCCCTTGTACTTGATATGGAGTTGCCATCGTATAGCAATGCTGAAATTATTCCCAGAGAATTGGCTTTGTCTCACTCGTATTTGTCACACGTATTTCCCTACGGACTGTTATTAAGTCATTGGAAACCAGATACGAACTTTGTGACGGATCGTTTTTTTTATGTACGATAAGTCAGAGACATGGTTCGATGTCGAATCCTTTTGCCCCAGAATGCTGTGCCTTTTGTTGTATTTGCTCGCTGTGTTTGGGGTCTATAGAAACCTTTTCGTTATTTTCATTTTCATATTAGCTGTTCTTACTACTAAGGCTGTACCGATTCCAGGCTGCCGAGTCCATTCTTGCTGAGCAGAGATTGATCGGTATTGCTTAGTCCACTGAGCAATACGTCCATTACGTCCATTGCAATACGTCCATTGCTCAGTCCACTGAGCAATTACGACCATTTAATCGAGCTGAGTGGCACGTTTCGTTTCTAGCCTTGGCACGTGATCCAGGGCCCAATGGATCTTGAATGCGAACTTCACTCTGTCGGTTACTCTATTCCAATCGATGATTATGTTTTATGTATAGTTCCAGCTTCTGAAAGTTTAAATAACTACCACAGAATTCAATACAGAAACTAAATTTGTGGGTAATTCGTGCAGGTTACTTACTTTTTTTTATGTTTTTTTCGGACATCCATTGGCCACCAACACCAGGCTGCTTTAGTCAAAAGTTTTGTTGTTTCTTGAAGCCTGCTTAGTATTTAGCAAGTGCTGATTAATAAAGATGCTTGGTTCTCCTCAGCAGCGCTGATTTACTCGGTTCTGCTTGGTGTACCAGGTATTTTCAAGTGCTCGGTTCAGGATCAGCTTGGCAGGAAAAGATGTGCTCGGTAAAACCTTATGTATGGTTCCTGCTTCAGGAAGTTTAAATGACTGGCACAAAAATCAATACAGAAAGTAAATTTGTGGGTAATTCGTGCAGATTAACTACTTTTTTTTAATACTTTTTCGGACATCCATTGGCTACCAACACCAGGCTGTTTTAGTGAAAAGTTTTATTTTGTTGTTTCTCGAAGCCTGCTTAGTATTTAGCAAGTGATGATTAATAAAGATGCTCGGTTCTCCTCGGCAGCACTGATTGGCTCAGTGCTGCTAGGTGTACCACGTATTTTTCAAGCGTTCGGTTCGGGATCAGCTTAGCAGGAAAAGATGTGCTCGGTAACACCTTACTACTAACGAATAGTTAAACAACCGAAGGGCATAATTGAGACTTAAATTAAGTAATACAGACTAATACAATTAAAAGAATCAACAGTTGAATTCAATGTAACATTCGAGCTCACTTACGTGGTATAGATTCCGAGTCACATTCCAGCATTATGTCATCTCCTGGAGCATAGGTTTTAGCATCTTCGACGATCTGACACAAACCGAAATCAGTTGCCAGAACTGCTAAAACAAAACAAATAGTTTTGTTTATGGTTCATATTGATGGTCGTTGCAAAACTGCTCAAAATAAAGGCAAAATGAACTGATGTGTGAACACAAGCAAAAAGCGTATGGATTCATATAAAATGAGGGGGTGGGAAGCGCAGGTACTGCATTGGATCGTAATTATAAAATTGTAACCCAATATTTTTTTTATATCTTTATAGCAAAGTCGTGCCAGTCCGTATCTGCTTGTATGGTCTCTAACAGTGCTACTCCTCAGAAACTTTGTAAGTCGTAGGCCTACTTTGTATCTGGTCTTGACCATCTTGTAGCGAAATGAGAATACTGACCAGAGGTTACTAAATGTAGCTAAATATAACTAAAGTTAAATCTAAATTCGTACACGTTGCAACAGGTATGTAAATGGCAAGAGTTTGACGTAATAATAGTAATAACGATTTGTTGCTGGCGCAACAGGACTGGCAAGGACCCAGGGGGTCACTGACTGCCAGCCTGACATCGTAGTAATAGTTCACAAAATTAATAAACTAATAATATTATCCGTGTTTTTCAACTGGCTATTGAAAAAATGCACTTCAACTACTCATAAACTATGAATGATTCAGGGACGTTGTCAAGTTACAGACCATCTGCTCGTTCTGAACAATATTATTCGCTACTCCCATAAGTAACACAAAACAGTAAATCAGTGATAGAAAGAAGTAAAATTCTTTAACTAACCTTCGACATTATCTAATATTACTCCCATTCTTTATTTAACTCCTTGTGTTTTGTTCATTGGTGTTTACCTGACACTTATCAGTAATTATTATTACTCATGATTCTTCCACTCACTTGAATTGTTTGTGTGACATATTCGTGAAGGTTGTTTCGCACATAAACTCCCTTGTAGAAGTAAGCAAACTGCAACGTTATATCTTCTTGAATTATTTTTCAATGCCTTTACTCATGTGTCATTTCAGTGAACAATACCCTTAATTGGTCATCATGAATAAAACTAAAAAAAACTGTTTCGTTTGTATTACATATTTTTGTCAATATTTTTGTCGCAAATACTTCCTTAACAAATTAACAAATCTAAAAGTTGTAACACATTGTGACAAAGGAACCGTTATATATTTACTAAGTAATGGGTAGGTAATTGTTGGAGTACTTTCTATTAATGCGTATCAATATTGTTTGAAATTAAATGTTTTAATGGTTTTAAATTAATGGAATGTTAAGATTGTGTGTCCAGTTACAAAATAACATTTTGATTGTTCAAAGTTGCACGATGAATAGTCTAGTCATTTGCAGGCATTAGTACGTGGAGCTTTGCAATAGTTAGTGAGGAGAAAATACTGACTTTAAATGTTATTGCTGCCGTTGTAATAATATTTCCAACTAAACATAACCGAATTGTGTGTAATTAAATACTGTACTTGCCTGAGAGAAGACTGATTGCAAAATAAATTATCCGCTGGCGTGGTGTCAAATGCCCGATTATAGAAAACTGATCCATCCTCCCTGTTCAGTTACGGGTCTGCTACATTGCTTCTGACGTAAACACCTATTTACGTCCGGCAAGAGAGTATACACATCAATATCCTTCGTTCTTGAAGAGAACGGCGTGTAATACGGTATGAGACTGTTCTGTAATCAAAGATGGTGTACGTTGTCGATTCATATTTTAAGACCGGCTGTTATATGGAGTGTCTCCGATTTATTCTTTCAAGCTCGTTCACGTGAAAATTATGGTAATTTTAATACGTTTTGAAGAACACATCATTTGTACACCTACAGAAGTGACTCATAAATTACAGAACCCTAACCTTAGTACCTGTCTTCATATGCAATCTACTGCTATGAAATTATCGTTATTAGAAAAAAGGGGACAGTGGTGATGGGAAATTTATAAATATATTTTCATGTCAAGTTGCGTCAGCAAATTGTGTCCAATTGCACTGCACGCAAGTATAATAGTCTATGTTTATATTTAAAAAATAAAAGTTGTATTGATGTAGTGGTGTAGTTTGCAATTTACTTGAGTAAAAATTGTTAATATTTTGCTAAACAATTCCACAAAGTTATAAAATAACGCTGAAGTTATTGATAGTGTTTCTCTATACACATTTTCAAAATCAAGTAAAATCATAGGTCTAAATGAATGGTCTTCTGCAGAAAAAAATACACAAATAAATGGAGGAACTAAAGTTAAACACCTAACTTCAAACCTTTCAATAATACAACCGCTTTATACATCGTTAATCATTTACATTCTGTGGTGGAAGGCATTGCCCTAAACCTGATTCTCCAGGCGAAACGAAGCACGCAGTCTGCATTAAAGACTGGCTTTGTGAGGATACACAATACTCAAGTCTGAGAAAGAAACAAAAGACAACTGCCTCGACAGGGACTCGAACCCAGGACTTCCCCGGTAGCTCAATGGGTAGAGCGCCCTGCTAGTAAACGGGAAGTCCTGGGTTCGAGTCCCAGTCGGGGCAGTTGTCTTTTCTTTCTTTCTCAGACTTGTGTTTTGTGTATCTTCACAAGGCCAGTTTTTAATGCAGACTGCTTTCTTCGTTTACCCTTTACCTTTTGATTTCTTTCCTGTTTCTCCCGGTTTCACCTATGCAATGTAACTACAAAGATCAAACGCATGTAAAGATGGTTTCAAGTTGCAATGTACCAGTTTTTGTCTCCTTGCTAGGCCTATCCAAGCTCAACGGCGTTTCTTAGTTCTTCTGTAGCTGACTGCTGGCAAGTGACCTCCAAATCCATTGGAAAAGGATATAAACGAATCTTTTTTGTATATTCTACAAGGGTAAACACAATGCCACAAGAGCAAAAACCATACACCAAAAATATCTTACATTCGGTAAACCTTAATTATGGGTGTACGTTTAGGCGAGATAACATAGGTGGAATTCGAATCAAGGGATGGCAGAACAATACTCATCTGCCCGTTTCATTTAAGCCATAGCTCCAAGGCTGTAATCAGAAATAGGCTCAGCACTCATCATATAATGACTGACGGAGAGCGCAATCTTTTGCACAGCATGTGAATCAAAAACTCACGCAAAGTTCTTGTTGGTCAGTCAGTAGCACGTTCTGTGATGGTTGGAGTGGTGTACCACAACGAGCGATTCTAGGACCAACTGTATTTGTCATATGCATTATTGATCTTATCAGCACATCTTCATCTTTTTACGATAAATGCAGCACTTGAATATGAACCGGTAAATAATGTAATTGAAAATATTGGCAGCTGGTCATTAGCATTGCAGCTGCAATTACTGCAGACAAATGTCGTGTTCTCCATGTTGGAAAAAGAAATAACTTTTTCCCTTATTCTATTTTTGGTTTCTATCATTGAATCAAGACCACAGGTTAAAAACCTGGGTGTTTGGCTTACTAATGATTTAAAATTTCCTATCCACATATAAGTCATTTTCCACAGCCGGTAATACGAAATTGATTTTTCACTTCAGTGTAACCTTACTAATCTAGTATTTGTGATTGACATACTGTTGAAATCTAAGTACTTTCAAAGCACATTTTTCAGTCAGTTCGCAATCACAGCAGAGTTCCAAACAAATCCAACGCTGTAGCTATTGTGTTTGCCACTGGTCACAATTTAGGACGGCTATATATAGCACGAATTCAATGTTCCCATTATTAAAAAATTGCAGCAGCTCCGAGACAAGTGGGGGATTTAGACACTTCAATTTCAAACATTATAATTTCGTACAAAGTATATGCTGTACAGTTTATCCGTTATCTTAATAGTGAAAACAAATTACAGAGCATCTTGAGAAATGGACTGACGTATTACTGTCGCAGCAAGAAGCTGCGTAATCTGAATAATTACGCAAAAGCTCAACTTTATTGATATAAGCGATGCCTTCTCATCATTAATCCTTGTAGAAAATGTAAACCTCTAGAGTTTAACTAGTTCCCATTTTTTGTGACATATAGAAAAGGAATAGAATAAAAGAAAATGCAGTACTAACTCAATGAAGCTATAAGATAAGAAGTTTGTTAAATTCCAAAATTGGTGAAATGACAAAAGCCAGTTGGCTGCACAAAAATAAAAAAAAATATTTAAATGGTCTGCAACGTTTCGGGCCTACTGTTTCAAGCAAACAAATTAAAGCTAAAAAGCTATGTCAAAACAACATAATACACTTGCGGTAACCCCATGAAAAACAATAAACACAAAGTGCACTAATATTTTTTAAAAAGACAAAAAGGGACTTCAGTTACTAAAGAAACTGAAGAGGAGCCACGACCATTTTCCTGCGAGCGCAGGTTGGAAGTGGTGAATGGGAAGAATTAGTCGGCTATTTATGTGTACTAAGCCTTGGTGGAAGAAGTGAGCAGTATTCAGTTTATGGTAAATATGAATCTATTCATTACATTGTCTATTATCTTGTAAAATATGATTATTATCTAGACGGCTTTGAGCATGAGAAGAATGCAGAGTGTCTCTGGGTTAATCTTGCACGATAGTGGTTTTCTTTGTATAGTAGAAGAAGACGTTTGCTTGAAATCAGGATGCAGTAGGCCCGAAACCGTCCCATACTGTTTTAATGTTATTTTTGTGCACCAGAATGGTTTTTCCTTATTTCTTATAAAGAACCAGTATGCACCCCAGCCTCACACCGCCCCGCCAAAAAAAGTAGGATATAAAAAGCTACTGCATACGATTCTCAAACGAATTACTTGAGAGAGAAAACATCACTTCAGCTGCAAGAGCACTCTGCATATATGCACGACATATGATACATCAACATTTTAATTTTGCTTGTTGGTAATTTTTATGTATTTTTTTGTAAAAAGGGAGTTGAGTGGTCTTCAGTTTTGCAAACTGACCCTTGACAGATACGATGTAATCCTGCAGTGAGCCAGACCCATGAAGCCCTAGTGTACACTAAATTTTTTTTTGATATGATAAACAGTTTGAAAGAAACTTTCCGGACTGACAGACAGACGGAAATTCTAGTAACTTTCGACGTCTGGACGTTTGACTACACCAAACGTCCTTCACTAATACTGACTTCCTGATATTGCTTTAAGGTCTATGCACCATGCAGTCTACTTTTTTTTCTTTTATTGTAAAGGTTACTCAAAATTCCGTGGAATTTGTGTGTGCAGCCATACATCAAATAAAAAACTGGTACATTCACATTTGTATATCATATTTAAACGTTGAACTTCTAAACCAATTCATCCTAAACTCAGAAGGAAGAGAGAACATTTCTTGCTGCTATTTTTTAATAGAGAAGCATTAATACAACGCTGATTATCAATTAATGATTACATCATTACACACAAACAGCTTTACATAGTACTGTTAGTATCACTACCACAACAGCAAACCTTGATGGACTTATAAATGTTGCCATTTTCAGTGCTTAAATTTTGCTGTTGTACTAATAGACACTGTCTCACATATACTGACATTCTGAATTCAATACCCAGGGCTGGACACGGACGAATTTTAACTGACAAATTGACATAAATGCTGGTAAAAACTTGATCAAACTGAAGAATAAATTACTATTGATGGGTCTTTTTGTAATTTTAATTGGTACAAGAAAATCTAATAATAAAACTATTAGCTCCAAAATTTTGCTGGCCTTTTAGGCGCACACTGGATTTTTATGTAAGGGTTATCCTGTAAATATCAGATTATTAGATTCGTATTCATAGTATTCATAATATTCCTAGTACATCTAGTTATTAGAACTTAACTGTTTCGTGCCACCTCCTTGATGTAAGAAGGTGGTTCACTGACATACTTTTATGCTAAATTGTTCCCCTAAAATATAAACAAACTCCCGTTGCAACTAGTTCCTCTTCATAGTTTTGTTAATTACAAGTATGGGGCAAATCTCTTCCCTGCCAGGTTGTAGGTGACAGAAAATGGTACTTAAGGTGGATAGCATTAGCTTGGGTCTCGCTTGGATAACAAGGGCTTCACAGTTGAAGCGTGTAACTTTAACAATTCAAAACAAAATTGCTGGTAAAGAACAATTGAAGCTTATAAATGTTTAAAGAACTAAGCCACAAAATTAATTGCGTATCTTATAGGCTACTTTTTTTTGTTGAAATGAAGCGTTTTGTTGCCAAGTACTGCTTCTGTCTAACATTACAGAAATGTGAAAGGCAGTTGCCGACTGCGGGATCGTGGCAACTGTTCGACTGTGTTGTGGTCTGCATGCCAAAAAACTTTTTCGTTAGTTTACAAACATTCAGCATTAGTTGAAGTGTTCATAGTAGTACAAAAAAAGTATTTTAGTTGACGAAAAAGATTTAGAATGAAAACGAAAGTAACTAAAAAAGATGATTATGTATTAATAGAGTTATGCACATTAAGAGTATTCTTTACTTGAATACATATATTTCCAGAATTGCAGAAAATGGCTGGGTCCACAACCCCTCATGGTTTCTATATGGTTTCAGCTCAGTCCAACATGCTTCTATCGGAAAAAAACTTTTAAGAGCCTTGAGGCAAGGACGAGGTTCATGATTCACCTAAGTGCACTGTAATTAACAAAAAAAATATTTCTGAGAAGACTTCTGAAAACGCTTTTGGGTCAAATTAGGAACAATTCAAGTGTTCTTTTTAAGGAGATTTCCAACGAGAACTCTTCTCAAACACTACAAGTTTTCAGAACACTTCATGTGTTCCTATTGAGAACACTTTTGGTCAAAATAAGGGCATTCAAGTGTTCACAGAAGTAATGTTGTATTCTAGGTGCTCAAAAATAGGAAATCGATCCATCTTGCATGCATAATTCTGAGGTTTATCTGTTTTAATTGTGTACCCATTTAGACGGGAGCAGTGGCGTATATGAAGTATCGCTGATTGACTTAAAAGTTACTTTCTTTCCTTATAACAGTCGTTGGCTGCCTTCGGCGAATCCACTTAAATACAGGCTGTCACCTATGGTTATCAGTTGATGACAGCCTGTCTTTAAGTGGATGTAATCTGGTACCATCAAACGGCAGTGATATCGTTAACCTTTACAACTTGCTACCAGGTGCATGAGGACCTACCCGATTTTCACTCAATAATTAAATAGCCATGCGGCTAGTTTGTTTGTTTAAAAGAAATGGCTTTGTGCATTCTTTCACTTGATGCAAACAAATGCTAAATAGTACTCGATAGTGCTAGATGGCGCTAGATTCAGCAGATTTTTCTTCGGTGAATAGCCATCTTTTAAGAGCCAGTTTAAGGGTGAGTAGGTTCCACACAATCATTACTTTAATTTCTCTGGTCAAAATTGTAAATCTCTTTTCGAAGATGTAGTGACGTGCAGGATGCATCGCTGGCTTAATAATGCTGTTTCATTACCAATATTTTTAAAACTGATACCGATACCTGTACATGAAGTACATGAAGTACCGGTAAATGTAATTCATGTGATACCGATACTTAGCATGCGGACAGCAACATAAACACAACCAATGCAAACAGTTTAAACGAATCAAAACTTTTTGAGTTCTTGAAGAAGTCTTCTTTTTTTATTTATACAGTTACATTAATGCAGCATGGCCATAAAAATGGGAGTCTTATCGGACGAAAACTAAAAATTGGTCATGCCTCCTCAATATCACGGACCGTCATCATTACCAGTATTTGATCAGCCTTATTAGTAACTTGCACAAAAGGCAGTCAATGTCACGCTTCCATTGTTGGCTCAATGGCCATAGCAACTACACTCATGATGACGGAAATGCATATTAGCACCACAGCAGTGCGATTCTTTAATAGGCACCAAATTTAATGTTATATGGAGTAGTAATCTGCATATGCAATGCTTAACGAGGAATCATTTTACAAATGTCAGTTAGCTGATGAAGCCACTTGCATTACATGCATCATTTCAGTTACTGAGCCAGCCTCATATTGGCTTTCCTGTATAACATCCAACAGGAAACGAACAGACCATCCAACATGAAACCAACAAGTGTTGCAAAACATCACCTTTCATGACCTGTACCAAAACTATCTGAAACACGTATAAATGTTGCAAGGGCTAGTTTTCTATTGGAAACACTAACCAGCAAAAGGTGTGTACTTTTCTACTTCTGTAAAATTTAAACTGAACCCAGTTAAAAAATTAACTGTACAGGTCAGACATGGGGCAGTTGAACAAGGACATCCATTCATTCAATTCATCCATTCTACCGAACATTACAATAAATCCATTCATTAATATTCTAGCAAACAATGAAACTAAATGTGTGCCAAGTTTGTGTGCCAAGTGTGTGGCTAACTCTTGAAACAAGTTAGGTTACATTATTTAGATATGTAAATTATTGGGGACATGATACTAATGCCATGAAAACTAAGCACCATGGTTCTCGAAAATACCCACAAGTAGTTCTGGCCAAGTTGTAGTTTTTTTTGTAAAAGGCCAAAATTTCTATAGTTAGCCAGTTCATACCAAAGCTATTATTTTGTTAGGTTTTCACTTTCTCGTGTAGGCTATATTATGAAGGGTTTAAAAAAATTTCCGAAACGACCTACTGATTTTCAGCACCATTGTAATATGAAATAATTAAAAAAAAACTGTCGTCTACTAGGTTCAATACTATGAGAACTGAGGTTTTATTCATTTTCCGTTTATTCTAACATATTAATATCTGTCAAGCATTAGGCTACATCTGAATAAGCCCATATCACTAAATAATTAAGTTTGTTTTGTTGTTACAAAATATACTACATAAAACTTGCTTGTTCGATTACTGTAAAAATCCCATTAAACCATTTGTACAATGATCTGTAATGCTTTTCGACCTAGTTTCACTGAGGCATGGTTTTACCAACTTTATAAAGTGTTTTATACATAGATTTGTGAGTAGATGCTGAGCAAATCAGTCAGTATTATTGTGATTCTTTTAAAAGTTATTTATTTTGTGTTTCCACAGACTGCGGCATGATGATATTTATTATTCAATCAAACTGACCTTGAAAATATTGCACACTGGCTACAGAGTCTGTTGGTTTTACAAAGCCAGCTTGGACCTTTTGTGGTGGACCTCTCAACAGCTAGCACCGCTGATGTTCCTCACTTCACTCTAACTGTACTTCCCTATCACAAGGCCATTAGACGTTTATATGCACGTCCACTTGGACTGAACGTACTAGAATAAATAATATATATAAGAGAGTCTAGCCAATCAGCTGATGCTGCCCAATTATCTTCAAATCATGAGTTTACTCTTACTTTGAACCCAATCAGAACGACAACGAATGAGATGTTAATTAATGTAATTACTAATCAGAGTTTCTCGTTTGCTGACTAAATTTCCTACATAGCCAAAGTCACCGAATTTCAGTAGATGCTTTGAATGCACTACCGATTCTCTAGCTTTTTGAAAAGCTGAGAGAATAATTTGAATAGCGATTCCCAAGTCCAAAGCTTCAGTCCATTGGTTCTGAGCCAAGAGCAATTGGTGGAAACACCGAGCACCAAGGTAGGAAACCGAACTGACCATCATCTACCAGTTGATGTTAGACAATGAAGCTCATCATGGTGTTCCGAATAATCGATGCCATGATTTTGCATGGTACTGACGTTATTGGGATGGGTCGATAGTTTTTTGGATCAGCTGGGTTCCCTTTTTTAATAACAGGAACAACATATGCTGTTTTCCAATCACCCGGTGTAACACCAGAGCAAAATGACTGGTCAACGATTTTTTCGAAGGAGTCGTTATGCTGTAGCAGATTTGTTTTTGTAGAAATATGCCGACAGACCATCTGGCCAAAGAGTGTGGCTCGGCCTCAGCCCATTAATAGCATTAGTGATATCTTGTAATTTGAAAGTTACTGTATTACAAACTTTTTTTGTGTTGTTAAAATTGTAAACTTTACAGTTGTTAATGAGCAAACTTAAATAGTTGCCTACTTAATAGACATTTCAATGATTAATTTTATTAATTAGTAGTTGTGCCACCATTTGCTTGTGTGCTAGCTGAAAAGAGATTTTCATGCTCTATTAACAATATTTTGGGCATCCCCAAAGGCAAATAAGATTTTTTTGGCTTAAGTCCTGTTTCGGCTAAAAACAGATTCGTGGTGCAAATGTGTGATAATATGAGAAATTAATTAATTGCTTCACAGGGAGTCATTCATTGAGAAAAATTATTTTAATGAGCAAAGTAAAATTGTAATACAATAAAAAACTTGAAACTGATAGCTTAGTGTCTAACGCATGTATTGTTTTAAGGTTTGGATTGCTTTGAGCGAAACCACTTTTAAGGCTGGTCAAAGCTTTACTATGGTGCCAATGCCCCTTCTTCAACAGTTTTTCCCACAGCTAGATGTATGTCTTGCCCCTGTGAAGGGGCAAAGACATCTGTAAAAACAGTCGTGTAAATGTAACAATTTATTAAATAGCGTTGTCTCTGTTTTTTAAATGTGACCTATTTCGTTACTTAGGCAAAAGGTATAAAAAATAATTTATAGTTGAAAAATTTTGTCGTAAATTGCAACGTTTCATTACAAGTATTTATGAGAGATTGCAGTGTAATTATTATTACTACTTAGAAATTTACAAAGTAGCTAAAATATTTTGCAAGTAGGCTGCTTCAAAATTAAATTATTTAGACTTAGTGATAATTGTAATTAGTTCAAGTGGAACAAATTTATTTCAATTTAATGAAATTGAAATTAACTAATTTATTTAACTTAAATTTATGAGCACCAGTGAAAATGAAACGGTTAAATTAAAACACATTAAAAATTTAAAAACAGCAAAGAAGTGGAGTGAAAGTGTCGATACACTCTCAAAGTCGAAAACAGTAAGTTTGAGGAAGCCTCTGATGATTTGGTCACACGTACTATGCCACCAACACCAACCGTTAGTATACCCTTAGGACACAAAAGGTTGAAGAGTTCGCCCCTGCGGTTGAATCTGGACTGTTAACTGCAAGAGGGTTGAGGTAAACTTTGGAACTTATGATGTTCATGTAGACAAAATTACCTTTGTGAGCGTGTACCTTTTCAAAACTTGACCAACTTAGTAAGGAGTCGATAGCTAGTTATGTCACTAAGCTAAAAAGGTTGACTGTTCAGAGCAACTAAGGCACAACTGATGGCATTGAGCTGGAAACCGGGTTTCGTGACGAATTTGTCGCTAATTTAAAATGTGCGAAGATGCAAAAGCAGCTTTTAGCTCAGAATCTTTAGCAAAGTTACATATAACTCAGCAGTTACTTTAACGCTCTCACAGGATATGGCAGAAAAGAAAATCTCTCACTCTCAGGGAACTGTGGCACACAACATGCACAACATTACTAGGAAACGTTCAAATTACATACCAAGATAAGCGAATAACATCCATAATTACATGGACACAAGCTGCCTATGGAGGTTGACTCAGGATTAGATTTAACTTTGTTACCAGTTAAGTAGTATCATAAATACTTTGAAAACGTAAAACTTGTTCCTACAAGTATTGTCTCAAAATTTTGGGATGGAGGTGTTGTAAAACCTTTGGGTACAAACAAAGGCCTCATTTAGGTGTAACAAGCATACCTGCTCAGCCTGTGGAATGGTTGGACACCTGTCTCGTGTATGTAAGACCAAAAAACAAGTCACAAATATCACGAAAACCATCCCTCCTAAATTCCACGAGTCATAAAATCAGGGGAAATAAAGGAATCGAAAGTATTCTAAGAAAACCCACATGATAAAATATTCGAAAAATTCGGAATCTGAAGCCGGCAGTACCGATTGCAAGCAGAGCTCTGACTCTGAGCATAATTCCATCTCTTCTAAAGTAAACAGCAATAAGTGGATTATTCTTCCATATTTAAATGGACACAAGCTACCTTTGGAGGTTGATGCAGGATCAGCTTAACTTTGTTGCCAGTTAACTAGTCTCATAAATACTTTGAAAACATTAAACTTGTTCCAACTTGAATCTTTTCAAAATTTTGGGATGGTGGTCTTGCAAAACCAATCGGTACAATCAAAGTAAATGTTACACTTGAAAATCAAACTTAATTTCTTATTGCAGTTATTGCCACCAGAGAGAAGCCTGCGGCCATGGTGAGGAGCTGGATGGCAAAGTTCAGTCAGAGTATTAACCAATTTTACCAAAAGATTAATGAGTTAAGAGACTGTCACATCTGAGTTTAACTTTGTTTCGGATGAGGATGTCTGTTTTCCTGACTTCTTTTCAGCCGGTCTAGGGATGTTCCATGACTTTAAAGACAAATTAAACTTAAACCAGATGCATGTACTAAGTATTGAAAAACCCGACTAGTGTCTCTAGCCGTTAGTGGGAAAGTTGAAGCCGAAATTCATAGGCTCGTTAGGGAGGGTATTTTGAATCCTGTGGATTGTTGCTCCTGGGTAACATCCACTGTGCTGGTATTCAATCCTAATCGAGACGTCCAGTTGATGGGTAAATATTAAGGCACCATTAACATCCAGCTAATGGTCAAGTACCTTCCAGTACCCCAAGCAGAGGATTTGTTTAGAAAAATGACAGGTTGATACGCTTTCTCAATTATTGACCTCAGCTACGCTTTCCTAAAATGAGTTAGGCGAGGAATCAAACACTCCTTTAACAATTAACACCTGTAAAGGTCTATTTCAGTGGAAAAAACTTCCGTTTGCCTAATGAGTAGTCCTGACATTTTAGAGAAACTAATTGAATATGTACTAAGGGATATCCCAAAAGATAACCGTTTTGTGGTTGATATCAGGATAGCTGGAATAGGACAGGAACACAACACCGCTCTTTTTCAAGTATGTCAGAGTTAGTGGCAGGATAGTGGCGTTAAGGGGGCACCTACCCTAAACAGAGGCCTAACTTTTGTAATTTTTTTCTTTTAGTGTAATTGCCTTACAGCCATACATTTTTTGTACCTTAAATTATGTTGAAATACGAGTTTAGGATATATTTTAAATTTTCATTTATTTTATTTTTGTGGGAGTACAGAACCGGTACATCTTTGGAAAATTTTATAACACTTTTATACTGCTACTTTGATAAAGGCGACAAAAATTGTTGCACATGAACGAGCTTGGGCTCTAAATCATCAGTACACATAGGGCTACTATGTGAACCAAAATAATTTTGATACCACAATTTTTTTATATTTTATAATATAATCACAATTTGCGCATAATATAAAATTATATAGCCTAAATTTTGGGATTTGAAAAAAACTACACCGGAAGTGTGTAGAAGTATTATTTTGGTTCACCTAGGAACTTCTGTAAAAAATTTCAAACCACTGTCTCAATTCTAAGTATAGTTGTGGTGTTTTTAGCGATTAACCGCTAGAGATATTTGCTTTCGAGAGAAAATCCAGTTCGAACGTGAAACTTATAACCTTACGCAAAGCTAAATAATCCCCCAAAAATGTGTTTTT
>JAHWFP010017989.1:0-13244 GCA_023313725.1 Lithobius niger
TTGGCAAAGCTTATTCCACTGTAAGTACAAAATTCATTTATTGTTTTATTATAAACCTCCTAGCGGACGAATAAGACGAGCTACAATCCTGGAGCTAGACTAGATCAATTAGTTACACCCGTACCTGAAATTTGTGTGGTACTGGAATCTGCACTAGTAAAGAAAACTGGTAGGTCCGTCACAGCCTTGCTTAGTTTGCTTTTCAGTATTTTACACCAGAAATATACCACGGTATTATGTGATTCCACTCAAGATTATACAAATTTAATTACCTCAGAAACGTCAAAAACTACTTCCAATAGTCATTATTTAGGGCTTGATTGTTTTGTAGGCCAATGCCAATTATATAAAGACTTTTCAAGGTCTTATAAAATGCGAAAATGAAAATAGGAACTTTTAAGTTTTCAAGAACCAGCACGAACCCTGCAATTATGTTACTGCTAAAATAAAATTACTGAACTTAGGTGGTTAAGTACCAAATAATTGTGCCTTCAGTGTACATCTTGTAAAGCCAAACCTTGATCCTCTTCCAATTTGCATACAAAAGAATAACTACGGATATGAACATAAATTGCATATGAAAAGCCCAGGTGAAGCTGAAGCTCAACTTCTATAATGCTTTTTAAGGTCAAAAACATGAAATTAAGAGTTAAATCCTTCCTTTTACATCGGTGTTTTTCTGCAATAAAATTAACAAAAGCTTCATACATTTAACAAAATTTACAATCGGGAACCCCGTGCGTCTGTGCTGCCATTTTTCGTTAGTTTGCGAAAGGAAGTATGGATCAATCTTCTCTCTCTACCCTGGATGCAATCACTCTTTTTCTCTGTTCCCTGGATGCAATCACTCAGTCTCTCTTCCCTGGACGCAATCACTCTCTCCCTCCCTCCTGGACGCAATCATTCTCTCTCTCTCTCTATCTCTTCTGGACGCAATCACTGTCTCTCTCCCCCATTCCTGGACGCAATCACTCACTCTCCCTCCTGGACGCAATCTCTCTCTCTCCTGGACAGATGAGTAATCACCTTCTCCTTGACAGAAGATAAGCAATTAAATATCTCCTGGAAGAAGTAGTGTGTTTTTGATGCCGTTTCAGCATTAACGACCTCTCCTTTAGTTCCAAAAGTTTGTACTTAGAAATAGTTATCCCTGAATTATGTGGAACGTTGAATTTTTGCACAAGATTTTTGCCAAATTAACTGTACCGTAAATCGCGTATTAAACGCCCATGGGCTTGTGTGGAAAATTCGATAAAAAAACGGGA
This sequence comes from Lithobius niger, assembly GCA_023313725.1. Classification (NCBI taxonomy): domain Eukaryota; kingdom Metazoa; phylum Arthropoda; class Chilopoda; order Lithobiomorpha; family Lithobiidae; genus Lithobius; species Lithobius niger. The sequence goes on from JAHWFP010017989.1 coordinate 1,266, forward strand.
GTGGGCGTTAAAACCAGTGTAATCTATTTTCGGAACTTGTTTTTCCATAGGGTGGGCATCTTATTCCATTATCACATAAAAATAGCTGCTTGTCTTACCTTATTGAGTGTTGACCTCGTGAAACAATAAAGCAACCTATTCACTTGCAAACAAACAACTTACATAGCGTGCACCCGTTTTTTTAATTTTTTTTTTATTTACCGGTAATGTGTTTTTACTTGGTAGGAAACGTGCGAAAATCGTTAGGCCTATAATTTTTTTTTTCACCGTTGTAACGTTAGGCCTAATCTTTATTTTTTTTTATTTAATGCTTTAATTGGTAGGCATGTATTTTTTCCCCCTTCCAACATTAGGCCTAATCCGAATTAACTTTTAACTTGAACTTTATTGAATAAGTCAAAAATTACGTAGGCTACATGACGGTAGTGCAATGAGGAAGCTCACAGTCACAGTGTTAATCGTCGTACACGGACTCCCCGTCATCATCCCACCCTAAAAAGTCAATGTCACTGTCGGAATCTCCATCCTCAGATATATTTCCCTCATTTTCATGGTCATCGTTTTGCATTTCTGTGCTCACAAGCTGTTCTTCCGAGCCATCCAATGCCGTACTAATCCCACATCGTTTGAAGGCAGTTACGATCATCTCTTCCGTAATAGATCGCCAAGCACGGGAAATCCAAAACACGACATCTTGTCTGGTGGGTTGTATGAAATTTCCTCGAGTATTTCTTTGCGCAGTCTGCCTCCATTTCGTCCATTCTTCCCTTAATTTATCCTTAAAAGGTTTGTTTATAGAGACATCCATCGGTTGCGCGATAGCGGTGCATCCTAAATAGTGAGAAAAAAAATGTAAACAAACGCTCGTGCAACGTGACGTCTTCGAGAGCAGTGGCCAATCAGAGCGCACGAAAGAAACGTGCTTGGCAAGAGCGAATCACACTACGTGTCATATCTACACCGCTGAGCTATACTTTGAAGTCTGATTGGCCAACAACTTTATCAGTATAACGTCGACTCTCAGTATAACGAAGTTCGCGTGCGTAATGGATACTATGGTAGTGATCAAGATAAACAAACCTGCAGGAATATGAACAAGATCGGTGTTTCGATTTGCCAAGCTTTCTTTTGTTTCATCAGACATGTGAGGACGATATCTGTCTAGTGTCAGCAGTTTTCTGACATCGTCGGTATCGCTGCCCCATACACGACGAATCCAATGCTGAAGTTTATCGGCTGTCATCCAGCCGTTAGTAGTAGCGTCGATCTTAACGTTTTCCGGAACGATTAGCTGCTGCTTAACACGTGGTGGAATAATTCCATTTCGCTCTTTAAAAATGATCATGGCCGGAAATTTATGCCCATTTGCACTTCCACACAAGGCTACAGTGCATCCTTTTTTTTGTGCCCCGGTGGTTGCGATACGAACAGTTCGTTGACCACGTGCGTTGTTCGTTGTGTTCGGTACTGAATCAAATCTACACAATAAAAAAAAAAAAGGTACGACATTTTAATTCCCTATCGTTATAATGTTTACTGCATTTGTACGTCGTGGTTTTTAACTCACCTGACCATAGTCTGATCCATGTTTGCAATGTTATGCAACGTGTAATCATTCTGTCGTCGTAGTATTTTTATGCTTTTTCGGAAAGCGTCAAGTTTTTCTTTGTAATCGGCCGGTACGTGTTGGGCGTTGTTTGTGCCTCGATGCATTCCTACGTCAAATCTTTTTTTCCAGCCTTGTAGCCAACCTGTCGATGCTTTAAAGTTTAGCACACCATTCTTGGCAGCATAATCTGCAGCAAATTCCATCAACATTTTGTTGTTTACAACTCTTCCGTCGCTCCGTTCCACTTCTAAAAACTCGTAGGTGGCTGCATCTAATTCGTCGGAAGTTGGTGGCCGTCCTGGATGCATTCGTTTAAGATGCTTTAACTTCCCACAGTCATTTAAAACAAGGACGTTGTATTGGTCTCTCCATTCTCTAAGTCTTTTTCGATCAACTCCAAATTCTCGTGCTGTGGCTGACACGTTATCACCATGAGCTCTTAAATAATCCACTGCTTGCCGCTTATAGGAGATGGTGTACGATTTTCGCTTAGGCATTTTAACGTGCTTCTCGTTAACACGTACACGTCGAAGTGTTCTGTGGCGCGAAAAAAAAAGCAACGTGTTGGGGGGGAGGAGGAATGCATTCGAACATGCTTTAGAAACGTTCTGTGGCAAGAAAAAAAAAAGCTACATGTAGACAGGTGGGAGGGGAGGAGCGGGGTTGAGCTCGAGAAGGCAGCAAGCTGTTGCAAATTAAGGGGTGGGCGTTAACATTGTAATTTCGCGATTTTGACCTTAATGCATTTTAGGGGGGTGGGCTTTAGCTCCAACTGGGCGTTTAATACGCGATTTACGGTAGTTGTCTTAAAATTTTTACAGATTTGGAACTAGCCATTCAATAACCATCTTTCAACAAACAGCGGGCCTGATAATTCAGATCGACCTGTAGAACTCGGAATTAAAGTGAAGTTAACAATTTCAACTAACCATTGACTAGCATGCCATGGGTTGCTCCTGCACCATGCGTTTCTTCAAATCCACCGTTTCCTGGAAGATGAGCTCTTTGAGTTTCTCCTTGGGAAGATCGTCCAACTCCATCTCAAATTTAAATGGTTCCTCTGCTACAGGCTAAAACGATTAATGTGAATCATCATTTATATAATTTATTGCAGAAAAAAAAATTTGCAGCAATATTACACACCTCACAAGCTTATAAGAGTTATTGGGAATGAAGAGTTCCGAACAGTAATATACGGATTAGATTATAGAGCAAACCTTTCCCAATGTCGTTGCCAAACGCCGAGAAAAAATCTTGGGTTGAAAACCAGTTTTTTAGCTCTAGTCGCCCATGCGGGGGCCAGGAATTTCTGCATGAAGTGATGATCTCACTAAATAATATAACGTTTGAGAGAGCTGGTCAAATTTTAGCTAATTCTTAACAATGTGCAATTATCTTTATTTACTTAATAACTAATGCAACACTTTTTCTTTCTCATTTATCTTTTGTTATTTAAAGAAATCGGATGATTGTAAAGTGTTACAACATAACTTAACCACACATTCCTCAAGATTACTAGTGGGGCCCGGACAACAGGGTCAACATGCAGATCAGAAATCCAACTTAGTGAATGTGCATGTTGATGATTTTAAAAAGCTTTTCAAAATATATTACATTAAAATTATAATTAATTAAAGACATAAAAATTAATTTCAAAAAAGTGTCATTTTAGTTATTTACTGCAGAACAGATATCAGTAGGGTGCTCCTTGCGCTTACAGCTGGGAAAGTCGCACAAAAAGGGGAGGAGTGCAGAGCCTAGAAAGCCTCTCAGATTTGGCACTTGTTTTAAAATAAAATGTAAGTAATCTTTTAAGGATTTGTTTTAGTTACAATTTAATGTTTTCTTTCATGCAAGTACACTTCCATTAAAAGAAGTGTTTGACAAGGACTCAAGGAAATTACTAACAGTCCACACAATACCAAAACTCCGATGCAAATGATAATTTACAGGTTAGTAGAACTACTGTGAAACTCAGAATTGTCAAATGGCTTATTTCCTCTATATCCGCTCAATTTCACAAAGAAGACACTCACACTGTCTTGCTAATTTTCAACAGTACCCCTACTGTCTTCATCAGGCTCTCCAAGTTCATATTAGGTCTCTGGTTACATCCTTGCTTGTTGTCAGTTGCCTGGATTTGAATTTGACAGTTATCACAGCCTCCAGTATTTGCAAGGCATGGGCCACCCTGGGCCACCCTTAGCTTTTTTGATGGGCCACCCTGTATAGTTATTCTTTATTTAGCCGAAATACAGTACTCAGCAGAACATGAATATTTCATGCATCCGTCACGAAAGTTGCCAAGGTAGGTTCGATAAGCCCTACTTTTAAGTAAAATTCCTTACGGGCACTGCGAATTTGTTTACAGTGATACTTACTTCATCTGCAGGGTCATAATATTGCTCCAAATACGGATGGGCCAAGGAGTCTTCTACCGTTATTCTCTTGTGAGGGTTGAAAGTCAACATCTTATCCAGCAAATCCAAAGCTAAGAAAGATAATTTGTCAGTCTTTGTAGCTGTTGCCAGAATTGCTAGTAAAAAAAAAAATCTGTCCTTTACCTTTTGCGTCTGCTTGAGGATACAGCTTGTTCCATGGCACTTTGGGTTTATATGGCAACGACTGCAAATAACTCCGAGCCTAAAATAATGTAAATCAACATAGTTAAATCGTGACGAGTTTCTTGGTCCTTAGGCTCACTTGGTGCATGTCAAACCTACATTTCCTACTTCAAACCACAGAATTTTCTTACCAGTACTCATCACTGGGAAGCAGTTTGTATTTCCTATTACATGTCACTACTGTCAGATTACTTTTTTCATACTGCAGCACGGATGCGCAATACTAGCGATATTTCAAAGTGTCTGTACCACAACACTATGTAGATACTGATGCTAAGAGAAATGAAACGGCAGTGAGAAGATATAAACACACACCAGTTGTAGATTCCACGGGCTGCACTGAAAACCAGAGCGCAATTATTTCGCCCAAAAATTCCATGCAGTGTCATCAGATGGCCGGATATCGAAACCGGGTCTTCCGAGTACATATCAACTGCTTTAACCACTAAGCTACCAGCACACACACGGGAATAAAAATTCCGAAAAAAACCAAGAGCACCATAGGAAAGTCTGCAGCATTGGTTGTCTAACGAAAAACGACAATTTTAACTTGATTAAAATTAGTTTTTACTATCCTAAAACACTTACCTCTAGTATGTGCTAAAATCGTTTTCTATTTACTTTTCTACCCCAATTTTTTAAACCCTATAACATTTAAAACCTTTGCAACACTTGCAATGCAATGAGGTTAGCTTCTCTGCAACTTGGAGTGCAACAATCGCTTCTCCCAACAATGCAGCTCCAGCCTTCAAACATCACTTCGTTTTCCAGACACCCTCAAACTTTTCCCTTTTCCACAGGGTTCTGCGAAGTGGGGAGGCCGGGAGGGTCCTACTAGAGGTAAGTATTTTAGGATAGTAAAAACTAATTTTAATCAAGTTAAAATTGTCGTTTCTTACTATCGGTGATATACTAACCTCTAGTATGTGCTGAATTTGTCCAATAGGATGGCTGGATAGCACGAACCCTGCAACCTCTTTGCATTGCAATCCATCTAACATTCTGTACACAGCCTACTGAAAGACACCTAATTATCCGGAATCTTACCCACCTTCTCGCCTGTTCTTTGGGTTGATCCCTGGATCAAGACTGTCCACATCACTGCTTCAGCCGACTTGGCTTGCATTGATAGCAGTCCTTTGTTCCACTGTGTACAATTCCACTGTGCACAAGTTGCAATCTATCACCACTTCTTCACTCGGAAAATGTTCTAGTGGTCCAACCCCTGGACACTGTCTTGTGTCAGGCCGGAATCTCTCTGCAAAATTCTCTAAGGCACTTCACCATCGTCACACTGAAGCATTTCTTCGTGACGAACCCACATGCTCTCTTACCATATTCTACCTTCTCTAACCCATTTAGGGAAAGTTCCAGTGGGCAAGGCGACCGTGAAACACTGCCTCGTGCTTTGCTTTTACCAGTGTGCACATTTCATTCACTCTTCACAAAACCACCACACTCCCTGCTGCCACGTGGGGACGATGCAGTCCACTTCCATCTAAAGAACTGACATCGCGCAGATAATGGGGGATGAAAGTGTTCTAGTTGGCCATGAGCAGGCCGCCGCCGCCACCTCATCGAAAGGCGTCCCCGAAGCACACGCCCAAGACGCTGCCAAAGCTCTTAACTCATGGGCTCGCACCGTTCCTGGCTGATTTCGATGATCCGGACCCTGCTCATAGGCCCGCCTGATGATTTGGCAAATCCATCTGCCCATTTTGGAGGGTGACAGCGGTTGGGGAAGGACCCCCAGACTTCTGGTCCCACTGCATGAACAATGAAGTTCGGGCTGGTAATTCCCCTCCAGGTTGTTTTGTCCTTTCCAGGTAGTAATGGAGGACCCGGAACGGGCACTGTGTCCATTCAGTCCCCTCAGGACTCACCAACAACTTCAATGCCTTTATCTCCAGCGGCTTGGGTGGAGCGTCTGTCCGCCGATTTTTGTGCGGAACTCAGGTGGAAACGCAATCACAACGGAGGACCAATCACTGCAAAACGGATGTTGCCGTTATCTCTCGTCAATGCCGCAAGCTCACTTTGCCGAGCCTCCGTTGCTAAAGCTAACGAAAAGAGCGTTTTCTGGGACAGAAGTAACAGACGCAAAACACATCGGTTTATATGGCACTAGCTTCAAACTTGACAGTACCAGAGCAAATTCCATTTCGGAAACAGCTGTTTCACTCTTGGTCTCGCGTTGCCAAAACCCCGACACGTCCTCGCTGGGCACTAGTTGTTTGCTCCCCAAACAGGTCAACACAGAGTTGATTGCAGACCTGTACTCCTTGATGGTACATGGAGTCAAACCTTTAGAAATCCGCTCCTCAAGGAATGACGACAAGTCAGCCGCCGATGGGCAGGTTGGGTCGATGTCCTTCGCCTTACACCAGTAGAACCAAATCTTCCACCTTGCCTCATAATTTTTTTCTCGATGACGACCGCAGGCTCCCCAGCATTCTCTTAATCACCACAGGTAAAAAGCGCCTTTTCCGGAGGATCCGAGTTACAGTCTCTACCCGTGAAGATGAAGAATCACAGGCGACGGGTGGACCGTCGAGCCGTTGTCCTGGGTCAGGATGGTGTCTGACAAGAGCAGTCTTACTGGGTCCTCTTTTGCCAACTCTATCAGATCCGGGTACCACGACGCCGCTGGCCACAGCGGTTCAACTAAGATGTACTCTCCCGGAGACCTGCGGATCTTGTTGAGACAATTTTGGAGCATCGAAAATGGCGGAAACAGGTATGCTGACAGACCCATCTAGTCCAGGGAAAAGGCGTCTGTTGCCCATGCTGCCGAATCCTGGAAAGGAGAAACGAAGGACGGGTGCTGACTATTGAGACGAGTGGCAAACAAGTCCATCCAAGGTTTTCCCCACTTCTGAAACAAGGCCTGGCAAATGCTTGGGTCCAGCCTCCTTCTGTCGTCGGAGCTTTCTGGCGCGACAGCTCGTCTGCCAACACGTTCAACTTTCCTGCGATGTGTCGAGGCTATAGCGACAACTGCAGAGACTCGCAAAGCCGAAGCAGTGCAGACGTTTCTTCCATCATCGATGAAGAGAGAGTCCCACCGCCCTTTCTGATGTGGGCCATGGGCGTGGTGACCACTATCGTCTTCCCCACCAAATCCTCCTCCATTCCAGTACTGCATTGTGAATTGCTGTCATTTCCAGTACATTGATGTGGAAATGCCTCTCCTCGGCTGACCACACACCCGCCGTTTGACGAGAACCAAAGTGTGCTCCCCAGCCCGTGGTGGAAGCGTCCGTAAATAGAAGTCCGTCGGCTGGTGGATCTTGAATTGCACTCCCATCAACAAGTTCTGAGGGTCGCCCCACCACTTGACCGTGTCGGTGGGCAGGGACACAAGGTCCATCCAAGACTGACGGGGTTGCCACCCCAAATTTCAGAATCAGTGCATTGGGCGCACTTTCCATTCTCCCAACGGGACGAGCTTGGCACAAGAGTCCATTAGCCCTATCACTGACGCTAAATCCAATGCTGAGATGTCCGTCGCTTGATAGAGACCGCTCATCCTCCTTTTCAACTTCTCGACAAGCTCCTGAAAGGGCCGCACAGTGAACCGGATGCTGTCGAAGTTGCCCCCGAGGAACACAAAGCGTTGACTGGGGACCAACCTGGATTTTTGAACCTTTACTCCTAGCCCCAGCGCATTGAACACCGGCAAACACCTGGCTGTCTGTTGACCAAGGATCCTCTCTGACTGATGACATACAAGCCAGTCGTCGACGTATGCATGAGCTTGAATGTTCATTTGATGAAGATAACCCAGCACTGGACGTAACACTGCAGTGAAGACGTGAGGCCCAGTCGCAAGGCGAAAAAGATGACGAATCGCCGGGTGGAGGGAAACGTGCATGTAAGCATCCTCTAGATGTATCGCAACAGTGAAATCGCCTTGCTGCAAAGCTTCCCTGACAGTCTCAATTGTCTCCATCTTGAAATGATGTTTTTCTAGATGCTGGTTGAGCCTGCGCAAATTGAAAATCGGTTTACTTCCTCAGCCTTTCTTTCCAATCACATGGGCCGGGCTCAAAATCCTCTCGTCCCGGGTGGCGCTTTCTCTATCGCTCCCTTCTCCAAAAGAATTTCCACTTCTTCCTTCAGCTTCAGATTGAAGGGGTGGTTGGTGATCCAGAGGGGAGGCTGCCGTGTCGTTGCCGGCTTGGTGACAAATGGCGGAGAATAGCCTCTCTATACAACGAAGAGTGTGAAATTGTCGTCAGTTATTCACTTCTAATTTTCCACATGCCGACGAATCCTTCCCCCCACCTGCCGGTGAAGCGGAGGAAGGTGAGGGCGGAAAAGCATCAATAATGGCCGCTTCGGAAACATCCCCTGAAACTGCTGCGGCCATGCATGGGGAACCCCTGAAACTTGCTCCTGCCCTGGCAAGGGGCTGGCACAGGATAGGGCGACCTAGGACGACCCCTGTTTTCTTGTCCTGAGGAGGGGCCGACTGACCAATATTGTCAGGCTGTTTCGGCTGTGATTGTTTCTTGTCATCTGAGAATTTCTGATGAGTTGTAGGGAAAACTGTCAATTTCTTTTGCTTTCAAAAACCCGACTTTGGAGCGTGCACCGGCTTTGCCTTTTCATGTAGGTTCGGAGCCAGCGTTAGCAACTGACCATCGAAGAGGTCCTCTGAACGATGAATTGGCAACAGTCTGAGTTGGGTCAGCACATCTGTCGGTGTGTCCACTGAAGCCTACAGAACCGCATCTCTTCGCCGAAACACCGTATTCATCAGTAGCCTGCTCGAACAGGAAAACACGTCCTTTTGGAACGCAAAACCTCGACAGATTGCAAAAATCAACGACTGCTGGATCCTCAGCAAGCTCCGGCCTAATGCCACTAACTTCTTAATTGCTAGCGCCAACGCCGAAAGAACAATTTCAATTGGCACTTATAGCATGACGCAAAATCGCTTCATCCGCCTCGAAATAAGATGTAGGGATCGAAATAGAAGCAGGCACCTTCAGCGTCGAATTGGGTTCCAAAGGTTCCTTCACAAATTCTGCTGTCTCATAGTCTCGTACCGCTTCTTACTCGGGGCGCCATGGCCAACAGATCTGAAATACACGTTGCACAGTTTTGGATCATGCGGAGGAGGGGCTTTAGTCGAGGGCACTTGTTTGCATGATTTCCGCGTCTGAGCTTCCACATTTAAAAGCTGGCGAAAAGCCACTTCGGACTGTGGTATATAAATAGGCACAAATCGTGGGCCCCCTGCATTCACCAAAGGCTCGTCTAGGGGGTCTTCCGGGTCCACCTCCGGAGGAATGAATTGGCGACAGTAGCCTGAATCCTGTAAATTTCGGTACACGGCTGCCGAAAAATCTTCCGAAGGGCAAAAGTCAGGACCGTTATCAAAAATGTCATTCCCCACACGCTGCGTGACTTATCATCGGAGTCGTCACTCCCACATCCAAACATCACCCTGCGCTTCTTGCATGGAATCCGCGAATTATCAACACACTACGACGAGCATGACGAGCCTGCACTACCTCCAACTGCCGACGAGCACCTGGAATGTCACCCACAACCTGCTTAGATGATGAAGACGAAGCAGAAAATTGCTGGCGCAGAGTGATGCGAAGCTTCACGATGCGACGTGCTTCGATGCACCTTCTTCTCACTGTCATGCTTGTGTGCATCCTGCCACAATTTTGGCGAATCGTCAGCCCCTTGCGGGGTCTTGTGGGTTTTTTCTTCACGCCCCGAACGAGGGTCTTTTCCCTTCCTTTGGGAACTTTCACTATGGCTAAATCTCGTTTTAATCATTCTTTGTCCATAGAGTTGCTCTTCGTCACCAGTTTCCCCAGCAACTCTGCCCCTCACAGTCTCAGACTCCTGTCCGACTACTGTGAAGCCACAGACCCAGTGTCGACAGCCTCAATTTTCCTACTCGTGCTTACTCTCCTTCCCATCAAGCCCCGTCGACTTCGCCACAGCCTTTCACCGTATCCAGAGATAAGTTCCGATTCGCGCCGCAAGATGACACCACCGCCGCAGCCGCGATCGGCAACGGACGATTCCCTGCCTCCAGCGCAAAGAACGCCGCCATCTGTTCCTTCAGTTGTGCAAAACCAGCCGCACTCGAACGCCTGTTCTCTTCCATCAATTCGTCTCATAACAAATCCATATGAATGTTCAAGTCCACGTTCCCTGCCTCACGCACAGTATTCACAATAAGTTCCAAATTACCCGGATTAATAGGGGATTTTGCAAGAAGAGAGGAAACCGTTGGCGACGAGAACACACTCATCACGGGCACCACGTTAGGCTTAATGCTCGGTCCATCGATAACACCAGAATGGGCATTCACAGCTTCTTCAGACAAAAAAACGATTGTTATTTCCACATTGGTACTCATTTCATCCAACCGTAACTCCAAAGGGGTTTTCCGGGCCGACGAGGAGGAAACCACAGTCGCTTTTTTGGCCAACTACACACGTTTTTGGTCAGTCTTTTTTTCCATGTACACAAAATCATCTTTACCACTGCTGGGTCTAAAAGTTCGAACAAACCACATCTTGATTCGGTGAAATTACATGGCCTGCATTTTCTACAAGCAGGATGAATGTACCCTGGAGATTTCAAACAGGAACACTGGGGAAATTCGCCGGAATCCAACATCTGCAATTTTCGAACGTCCGTCGCACCTTATTCGGGAACCAACCTAGCGATTCACCAGCGTTTCAAACTTGAAAAGCAGACCACAGAAACCCCATCCTTACTGGTCTGTACCCAAAAAATGAAGTGATGTTTGAAGGCTGGTGCTGCATTGTTGGGAGAAGCGATTGTTGCACTCCAAGTGGCAGAGAAGCTAACCTCACTGCACTGCAAGTGTTGCAAAGGTTTTAAACGTTATGGGGTTTAAAAAATTCGGGTAGAAAAGCAAATCGAAAACGATTTTAGCGTATATTAGAGGTTAGTATTTTACAGATAATAAGAAAGTGACAAACGGCTGCTTGGTGCTGGGATCACACAAGCTATAGCACTCGAGGGCAAACCGATAGGTAGCACAAAACTTGAGATAAATTGGACAGGAATGAGCATGTTTAAATGAAATAAGCGATAATAAAGCATTCATGGAATGAACCAAAGACCAGTGTGCGACCATACAGAAAATAAAAGTCACATGATCTTGCAGTCGAGAATAGAACCAAGGTCTCCCAAGTACATGTCAACTGCTTTAACCACTAAGCTGCAACGACAGTCCCCAGTATCGCTGTTAACTGACCTTTAGTGTTGTGAAGAAAAGGTTAGAAATATTTCCAGAAAAAAAAAGAAAACCTTTCCTGGCAGGAAAATTAAAAAAAAAATGGAAAAGTTTCAGAATAGGCCTTAACCTTTTAAAAAACGTCTGTGCAACAAGTTCCACTGCAACATCATACTCCACGACAACAGCATCTTGAAGATAATGAAAATGTTGGAGTGAAATTAGCCAACTTTGAGATCGAAATCAGTAGCAAAGGAAAGTTAAAATACAGCAACGTATCTCGATACAACAGAGTCAAAATAATTCAAAATTGATAAGCTAATACTTTGGAAAATAGTGCAGCTATTAAAGCCAATTTGTAATTAAATACCTGTTCTGTGCATTGCCTTCATCAGCCTTGGTAGCAAACTTAACGCGTTACTTTAGAGCAGGAGGGTATAGTGTCCCATGTGGTGGCTGCGATGCCGTTTATATTGGAAAGATGAGGAAAGGAGTCCAAGCGAGAG
>JAHWFP010018009.1:0-14399 GCA_023313725.1 Lithobius niger
CCCCCCCCCCCCCAAAAAAAAAGTACGTCCATTTTTATGAACACTGGGACTGATATCCACAATTTATAGTTGTAAGCACCACCTCCCCCAAAAGAACAAATACAGAACAAGTTTTGTCATTTCATAAAAAGTTGTTTATTATGTTTCAGTTATACAAAATTAATCATTTGGCTCTTTGTTAATAGTTGTGCTTATACAACAATAATTAATCATGAGATGCCTTGTTAGCTAATAATGATGTAATGTAGGGAAAGTACGCAGCAAATCGAACGATGAACGGATCGGTGAGGTCAAAGTGTTTCTCATCATGGGAAGCCAACCATACTGGAAGCAAACTTTCGAAAGGTAGAATGGCTTTGTCAATGGGAGTCAAATCTTCCAGAACTTCGCTGTCCATTTGCATAAGATGTATCAACCAGTTGCGACGTTTACACTTGGAATTCAAAGTTTTTATCACCAGAGATTTTTCGTTGTGATTTGTGTGTGCTGTGGTACACAGTCCACGAATCACATCACTCGCCACTGGTTTTTTAAAACGCACAAAAGCACACACTTCTTTCGAGTTTTGTCCGACGCATGAAGAAACAATCTGGTATTCACCACTGAATAATACCAAGGCATTGTAAAGGTTTCCTTTTTCAAACTGGGAGTGTTCGGATGGAAATTTCACAGCAAAACACACACTATTGGACGGATTGACACTCCTGTGTTTCTTCGTCTGCAATGCACGTCGGACGGCACTTAAATCCTTGCCCATCTTGTCTTGACGAAATCACAACACTATATGCCTTAAAAATTTACCAACATCCAGTAAAAATATTGTCCCGCCTTGTGAAACGAGCATTGGTCACGCTCGTGCATCATACAAAACGGATACGCGTCACGTTTTTCGTCTTTTTTTTTCAGCGGCTTTTCACATCCAAAATTGTTTAAATCAATCACTTCATTGACGTTACATCGATTTAATAATAATTCCTTTAACTTATGGTCGCCTTTGACTGCAAAAATGGGTTTACCCATTTGTAAATAAAGCTTTTTAATGCAATTTATTACTTCATTAAGTGTATAGTCATATGTGAAATTCTCATACCGAATACCGTGAATGAATTCTGTACAAAAATTAACATTGAATCTTTCCTTACTTGTCAGGTTATGAAAGTTATTTGGTAAAACAATTGACCAATGAAATCGTATAGATTGGCTAAATAAGCTTATTTCTTTAAACTGATATTCATCAGCGTTAAAAGCGTTTGATGTGCAAGTTACTAACTTTGTTACATCCATTTTCCTTTTTTAACACGGAAAAACAGCATTTGATTACACAGTGTGGAAAATTGGACCACTTACGGTATTTTGTAAGTTTATGAAATGGATAATTTCACCTTCAGAATCGCACAATGTGTGAAACTGATCGACAGACAATGAGATACATTTTGTTTTCTCACCCTCACGAATAAAAACAATGCGTTTTTCACCGTTTTCAACAGCTAAAGTGACGGCGAAATTCCGGTCCAAATAAAGAGTTTTTGATCGGTCGGTGGTATCAACAATCGCTTGTAAGGCCTTACAGTTCTGAAGGAACACTGAAAAATCTGCTGCCTTTATTGCAACTCCGTGACTCGTAGGGAAATATCTGATCTTTCCTTCTCCATAAACACGAATATGCGCATAGGTTGAATTTTTAAAACTGTTTATCACGCAAAATAATTTTTCTCCCAAATTGACAGAATTTTCAGGTTTCAATGGGAGGTCGGGTACAAAACAATCCATATTTCCTACCTTTTTTTGTTGTGATTTCGTGTTTTGGCTACAACAGAAAACAAAATCTATTTATTTAAAAAAAAACCTTGAATTCTAAGCTATATTTCAAAGTAAAATTGTTGCGTTGCAATGAAACGGTTTAGTAAGATGCTAAATAGTCGGTTTTGTGTGGTGCTAGACTAGATACGTAATGTATTATAAGGAGGGCTACTATATCAGCATTTGCAAAGCGACAAGTGTACTTTTTAACTTGTGCAAGTGACTTACAGTTGGTTGGTTGAATCCTGTCGTTCTGTGGAAGAGAGTGTTGTCGGACCGGGCGGCGCTTGTTTGCCACCAGCCAATCCGAGCGGCCTTTTATAAGCCCGCTGTGTCCTGGTTGGCTGACGTCTGAGGGTCAGACACGCCTACGTGGTGATTGATTTACTTGTTTACATCTGGAAAAGAAGGCAAAACCGGTCTTGGATTGGCCACGTAAGAAGAACATGCGTACACGTGACTGCTTTAATGACCGACCACTGTGTTTACTTCGTGACTCTTGACTGGTCAGATCCTGTTTGACCTGAAGGATAACACGCCTACTGTGTAATTTATTGTTCTACGTAACATGAAAATGAACATGACTTGATTACGTAACAAAAAACCAGCCTTGAAGGACTGGTAGGAACAACATGAAAAGAAATGACTGGGGGGGGGGGTATTTGTCTACTAACGTGACTTTCGAGTGGCACAACCACACCTAGTGTGTACTTTATTCATCTAGGTAACATGGACAAACCCGTGATGTGATTAGATAACCACAATAGAAAACTATGTTTAAGATATGCTGTACACTGTATGAATTATTCAGCTGTTTACGTCTGGCTTACTCAGAAATGGTCTTGGGTTGGGTTTTAGTGGTGTTAGACGTGACCAGTTTTTAAACACGAATTGCTAGACTGAAAACACATTCAAGGTTGTCTGCCTAACTGTTTCGTTATGCAATCACACACAAGGTTAACAAGTTTTGTATCAAGTCGGCATTACGAACTTTAAACCAGTACAATTTTCGTTCCACATCATTTCGTTAAGTTAATTAAATTATAGACAGAAGAAAGTTGATTTAACATTCAAATATACAACATTCAGTATAAGAAAAGAAGTTTAAACTTTATTTCAGAAATTTAGGTTTATTTAAATAGAATTTTGAATAAAAAACTATTAATATCAGTTCCATTGAACAATGGTTTTGGGAACGTGAGAAACGTGAAGGCTTGAGCCGGTCATGGTCAGACGATGTATTATTTGTGTGGTCCTAATTTTCGTTTATATCATTTCGTTAGGTTAATTAAATTATAGACATATAAAAGTTGATTTAAATAAAAATATGAAACTTTCAGTGTAAAAAAGGATGGATAAGCTTTATTTTAGAAACTTAAGTTTATTTAGTTAAATTTTTGAAGAAAAAACTATTAATATCAATTCCGTTGAGTAATGGTTTTGTTTACGTCTGAAACCTGTTACCTTGGTTTGTAGGTAACAATCTCATTACGGAGTTAGCGATGGGTCAGAGCTTTTACAATCCAAAGGCACGAGTGAAATTTGTTAAACGAGCTGATGACGGCTGAAAATCACGACTGTCTGTGCTACAACTTTTAAAACCTAGCTTACTTTCGTTTACATAACGTGATTTTCGTTTTTAATTAAAAAATCTAAGAGTTAAAACTTTAAATATAAGCGTGTGTATTCCCTGCCGTCAACGTGGCTAGCGACTTAAAATATGCAGCTAGCGATGGGTGGGACGGACATAGCTATTGGCTGACGGCAGCGATCATGCTGTTCGTTGCTAGGCAACACATTACAGAGTTGACGATGGGCGGACCTTCAGTCAACTGAAGACTCACGTGAGCCTAATTGTTAAACGAACTGCTGACGAGTTAAAATCACGAATGTCTACGAAAACACTTAAAAAAATTAGGTTACTTCCGTTTACAGAATGCGATTTTCTTTTCTACTTAAAGAACTATATAGCATTTAAACTTTACGATGGGCGTGGCTAGTGTGTGACGTCAAGCGAAGCAGGCTTCTATTACGCGTGTAGTTCACTTTTGTAAAACGCGATGGCGCCACTGGTTCCATTCACATCCAATGCGGTGAAACCCAGTAAATTTTGGAGTCCGTGGAGCAAGAAAGGAAAAACTTTAAGAGAAAAAGTGCCTGTAGTAGGCTTAGTGTAATTTTTTTGGTTGCTTAAGCGCAACTTCTTTTCAGGGCAATGTGTTCACAAATTAAATTTTTTTTTTAATTTAACAATTTGACCATTTTATTGTGAACGTCGTTAACATGTCTTGGATTTTTAGCTATTCTTGAATTCTTGATGTCTTAGCTATTCTGCTGGTTTTCACACTAAAATTACAAAAAAATTAAACGATTAAATTTCTAGATTGTGTATTTGTGGGATGGGGTAAGGTATGGAACTTTATTTAAAAAATCGTACATGTTTATTTTGTCAGATCGTCGTGTTTACTGGTTTTACGCAGAGCATCCCGCGTTGTTTGTAGCATTATAGACGTCACCCTCTTGATGGAGGTAGGCCTTGACAATTTGGGACGGAACGTCGTAAATTTTGCCGTATCATCCGTTTTTGGTTGCGTTGGTGGCAACGACGGTGCTGACCACGTCGATGTTGACGGACGTGGGATCATATATCCGCCGTCGTCATCGCGTGGTGGAGGTGGTGGTGGCAACGGAGGTGGTGTCGAAGATAGTGGCTGTAACTCAACGTCTGCGTGTGTCATGCCATCCCCTCTAGGCAAAACACATTCGTAGACGTGGTCTTGCTGGCGAAACGGCCCATGTACACCCAAAAAAAATACAACCAGGTAAATGTGAGGCATAAACAAAATTACGCCGATGATTATCCGAATCAACCAATTCAACACGACGGAAGCCATGGTCGAAGTGATACAGTTCTGTAACACACGAATCACGGTTAGTACGTGTTTATCTTATAATACCCATTCATTTTAGGCTTGGTCAGACCAATCCATGTGAATGTTCTCATTTAAACATAAACGATTCTTATTGTTTTGGGAGGCTACACTTCTACGTTGCTTTGTTATGAGAAACGTGGTAGTAGAATGCAAGGTTAGAGCGTGGCAACGCAGCTGCGACTGAGAACTAACTTTTCATTACGGTAACACAGCAGCACTAAGAAATAACTTCTCACTAGTACGGTTACAGGACAACTGTTGTTTAGGGAAAACTGATCCCATTACAGGATGGTTGTTTAGGCTGCATACGGATAACTATTTTACGAGCCATTAGGACTACAGTCTACACAGTGTACACGTGTAGTTCAGTTTTGTAAAACGCGATGGCGCCACTGGTTCCATTCACATCCAATGCAGTGAATCGCGTACGTGACTGGAATACGCAAGTAGGAGCCGGAGCCGTGGCTTACGGAGACAAAAATATAACTACTCCACTGCACTGTTCCTGAGGTTGGCGCTAATGACCAAGTTGTCGACGCGCCATTAAGCCTCATTCCCCCCCCTCCCTCTCCATTAAGAGGTTCCCTCGGTATATGTCCTCGGCTTAGGAATCCAAGGTAAAGTTTTGAAATGTACTTTTTATGACAATCGGTTCACACAACAAAACATCAACAAGTCACCCTCGCAGAAAAAGTTTTCAATATTAAGTTTTTGCTGTGTTTCCCTTGCGTCTGGAGAATTTGACTTTAACTAATTCAATCCCAACCCCACTTTTTTGTTTACTTTCTGTTGGTTTGGGTTTAGGGGGAGTGTTTTCCCGTGCCTTCATCCGCCCATCTCCCTGGTGATACACCACGAGATTGGTCAATAAATAAGGGAGAAAGGAAAAATAAAACAAACTTTTCCAAAACTGCAAAACAATTTCATTTGAAGGATGCATTTTGTCGGTGAACATTAGATAGCGAAATAACGTCATCAAAGTGAAAACCCTCAATATTTTCTTACACCAATGGAGGACAATATGTTTATGTGCATTATGCCAATGTGTTTTAGGCCGCACCAAGCATTGAAAAAATTCCTTTGGGTAGCGCGGTATAGTTACCCTATCCAGATTAAATTATTACAACTCACTCTGTTAGTAATTGGTACTTCGAACGTCTCCACCAGCATGCGAGAAGGAGACTAGCCGTCCAAGAGTAGCGTACAACAAAATCGGACTTGAAATTCTTTGTAACAGTATATCATTCATGCAACCTGCCACATGCAATATGCATATTGGTCATTTCTTTAACCAAAATACCACTCATGCCCAGAAGGAAGTTATCCGCGGAGGCCGTGTTTCCAAACCGGGAGGTGCACTCTCTGAGGGGGCCTGGAGCAACTGCAGGGGAGGTGCCAGACGCTGCCAGATCAGTGGTAATTTTTTTTAACGATGCAACGCCATTGTCAGACCTATACCTGATATCAACCATTTAAAAAAATTATATTATCATAAAGATTTTCAAGGCTTACCGGTATCATTCATTTTTTTTAAACTTACACAGCAATTCAGTGTTGCATTGGGCCACTCGGGAACACTGGGATTAATGGGAGGTCCCTCCGAAGAACTAAAAAAAAATAAGTTGCAGGGAAACGTTTGAGATTTATGCTTATTTCTTTAAAATATGGTAGCTGGACCATGTTGGAGGAACCTCGAGTCCATGCCCAAGATTCCTGGGGAGGCTCTATCAACCCAATGCGACCCTGAGGTGAGAAGAGGGGGTGCTATTACGTGCTAGTCCCAATGGGGAGAAATACTGTAGAACAGGTAGGGTACCACAGCCATAAGGGAACGTAGTAATGATGCCAACGTTTTTTGTCTAAATTTCATTGTCCATTACTGTAATAGTTGACAGAGTGGAAACTGTACACAAAAAAATTTGAATAAATGTCCAAAAAATCTAAAATAGGGGTAAGGGGAGAATGCAAAGGAAAGATCAGGCCAACATTGATACCTTGTGACTAGTTGCTCTAGTTCATATGCACTTACCGACTGTGGTGCATCTTCGAATATGGAAGTCGGAGGGTGATACTAGGCCTCACAACTTGACCTCACAACTTATGGAAGAAAAAGTCTTTAATATTAACTGTTCAAAGGTCAATATTGCGATGTTTCGTTTTTCTCTGAACAATCATACTAAAGTTGTAGGAAAAGCTGTGAACCAAAATTACCTTAACCCTTTGAGGACTACAGACGTACAGTTCCAAACAAAAAAACCCCCATCGTTGTATGGAAGAACTGCAGTATTAATGTATGTGTCTCATAAGGATTTTACTTTGAAGGAAAACTAATGTAAACCTATTTACATTGCCTTTTGGACTTTTTGGAGTAGGGAATCGAATCCACGACCTTTGAAACCAAAGGCAGAAAAACCATTCTGTTGAGCCTTTGTTTTCAAAGGTCGTTGATTAGATTCCACGCTCAAGCAGTCTAACATATAAGTTCAAAAGACAACGTAAATAGGTTTGCATCTGTATTTATTTAACTCTTGTTGAGCCGTCAGCTTTTTGTCCTGTTCAAAGGAAAATGTTGACATCTCTAATAGTATTACACTGAATGAAGCAAAACCTAGGGTGCTAGTGTAATATTTCCTATATTTCTATACTTATTACATGCAATAATAAGTAGCCAAATATAATTAGCCTAGCGAGCAACAAGTGCTGATATCTCGAAAATTACTTACTGGAATTGAACGAAACAAAAACTGGATTGCTTATTATAAAAATTGATAATTATTTTATGGAACTGCTGGGTAGAATTGAGTAAAACAAACACTCAATTGCCTATTATGAAAACTGATATATTTCTAAACTGGCTTGCCTATTACATGCAATATCAAGCACCCAAATATAGTTGGCCAAGAGAACAACATGGGTTCATATTTAATCATATCCTATAATCTACGGGATAGAATTGAATAAAACAAACACTGGATTGCTTATTTTGAAGGGTATCCGGAAAAAACGCCCCCGACAAAACGCCCCCGGAAAAAACGCCCCCAACAAAACGCCCCCTGGAAAAAAGGCCCCCAGGAAAAAACGCCCCCAGGAAAAAACGCCCCTAGGAAAAAACACCCCTAGGAAAAAACGCCCCCAAACAGGCTAAAATTCCCAATGGTGGTCATCGTAGGTGGGCCTCAGATTTAATACGGCTCATCTATACGAGCATTAGTTTGCTTCAGATAACTTAATGCTCCAAAAAATTTATTTGAAAAAAGTATCTTTGCTTATTTACCCTCCGTATACAATTTTTTTTAGCTACTTTTTTTCCTCAAACTAAACTTCTGTCACTGTCGAAAACATCCAGTGAAATTCACAATTGAGCTGATTCATCTGTACGAGCATTCGTTTGCTTCAAATGACTTACAGCTCCAAGAAGTTTATTTAAATAATATTTTTGCGTATTTACTAAACTCTCCCCGTTTATAATTCACGTACTTAGCTACTTCTTTTTCTTAAACTAGCCTTCTTTCTCCTTCAAAAAGTCTGTGGTTCCAGAACACCGTCTCCAATTCTTGAAATCTCCCTATTCTAGGCTCTCCTTGGAATCACGCACAATTTTAATCTCGCTAATTCGTATCAGTTTTTAAGCAAACCAGTAATATATCTTTTGAGTAAATCAAATACAAACAGAGCGAGTGTCATAAAGGTACAAATTCGCTAGAGGAATCCCTACAGGGGACGTGAAATTGCTCACAATTGTAATGTCCCTGTCTCAGTTATACAGGTTTTTAAGAAATCCGGTATATCTTTAAAGTAAATCAAATGCAAACGGACAGAGTGTCGTAAACGTACTAATTCGCTAGCGGAATCTCTATTCAGGACGTGGAATTGCTCACAATTTCAACCTATTTTTTTAAATAAATTTATTGGAGCCTAATTCAGCTCAATTTTGAATATAGTTACGACAGTATAGTTACGAAATGGGGTGAACCTGGAGATGTGAACCTAAAACCATTTAATTAAGGACATTATTTCCTGGGGGCGTTTTTTCCTGGGGGCGAATTTTCCTAGGGGCGTTTCTTCCTGGGTGCGTTTTTTCCTGGGGGCCTTTTTTCCCGGGGGCGTTTTGTCGGGGGCGTTTTTTCCTAGAACCATTTTGAAATGTGTTATTTCTATACATATGACATTCAATATTAAAGCAGACTATTACCAGTAAAAAACCGTACGAAAATATCGTGGTGCCGTCTAGTGGTAGTTCTATTGTTAATCTTTACAGCTTGCTCTCAGGTGCATGAGGACTTACCACATTTTCACTCAGTAATTAAGGAAGTCGTGGCTTGTTTGTTACATTAAAAGAAATGTTGTTGTGCATTCCTTCACTTGATGCAAGCAAGATGTAGATAATAACAGATAGCGGCAGCTGTTAGCAGAACCTGCCCACTTTCAATAAATGATTGTGCCACTTTAAGCAGCAAAATATAATAGGCTAAGTGAGCAACATGGGTTGATATCTAATATCTCGAAAACCGCTGGACAGAATTGATTGAAACAAAAACTAAATTGCTTATTATGATATGTGCTATATTTCTATGGGGCAAGTGGCTAATGGGTAGCATGTGGCCATCTCATGTGCTTGAGGTATTGGTGTCAAGCCGAGCCTCAACCACCCCTGGCATTTTCGGGAAAAAAAGGCCCAGAGATAATAATAATAATAATAATAATAATAATAATAATAATAATAACTTTATTTGCAAAGAAAACAAATTAGTCCAGAGATGGCTTGACAGCCACTGACACTTGGCCTAAAGTATGGTTGCACACAACAAAAGGAAACATACAATTGCTTGAGAAAATAAAATGCGGCATCTACAGTAAAAATAAAAATGACGCTATAAAAAATTTACGGGTCTAAAGGAACTCAGTCGTGGAGTTGTACGTGACATAAAATGATAATCATAAAAAGAAACATGGACGTGCCATGACCAGTGTCCTTTGTTAAAATATAATGCTTATCGATTAAAACAAAATGAGTATGTACAAGAAAAAAAGTAAAATACAGTTAAAATCAATAACGTTTCAAAAACCTAGATAGGTAACCAATTTTAAATTCTTCCTAAAAACAGACATAGAACAGGCATTAACCAAATGTGATGGGAGAGAGTTCCATACTGCAACTATTCGCTGACCGAAGAAAAACTTCCGACTGTCCAATTTAGCTTTTCCAATAATTAACCTAAAATTATGACCTCTCGTTACACTATTGTTACGGAGACGCAACATCTCAGAGTAATTAAAGTCCATGGTGTAGTGCAGAATTTGGTATGTCATGACCAGATCGGCTCTCAAGCGTCTTAATTCTAATGTATCTAAACCGATCTATGCTAGTCTTTCTTTGTAAGTTAGATTATGCATTCCAACCAGGCTTTTTGTGAAGCATCTCTGTACTTTCTCTTTTTAATCGATGTCACCTAATAGGTAGAGGGAGAAAACAGGACTCGCATATTCCAAAATTGGGCGAACGTAAGACTTATAAGCAGAGATCATAAATGAGGTATTTTTAGAAGTAAAACAGCGTTTGATCATAGCTCCTTTACAGTGATCTCGCCGAGAAACAAAATTACAATGTGTACAAGACCTGATGTGAACCAAACTCCTAGGTCTTTTGTTTGGGTAACATGAGGTATGGATGTGCTACTTAAAACGTATGGCAAATGTTTATTTGTTTTTCCAATACGGAAAGAGTTACATTTAGTTGTAGAAATTGATAACTGCCAATCTTCATTCAATCAAAAAAAGCGAGGATAGTGCTGCAGAAAGTCTAATGTAGTCTGAAGGATCAGTGAGGGACCATGTAATTTCACGTCATCAGCAACCTTTTTAGGATGGTAGAACTATCACTACAAGTAAATCATTTAGGTACAACACAAATAACAGCAGTCCCAAAATAGACCCTTGTGGGACTTTGCTAGTAACTGGCAGTTCATCCGACAGTGGGGTGCCCACAACCTCCTTCTGTGTGCACCTATTTAAAAACTCTTCAATCCATGAAACAAGCCTAGAAGCAAAACCATAAATCCTTAGTTTTGCAATTAGTTTAGTATGGACAACAGACTCGAATGCTTTGGCGAAATCAACACGGAGGACATCAGTTAGAATGCCGTTGTCAGTGTTCTTTGTCCAATCCTCAAGGACTTCAAGTAATTGCAAATTAGCTGACCTACGTGGAAGAAAACCGTACTGATCCTTAAGCATTATGTCATTATCGTTAATAAACATGAATATGTTCTGCCTAATAATTCTTTCTATAATTTTACAGGAAAAGGCTGTAAGGGCAATTGGGCGATAGTTGAAGGGTTTGAGGCATCACCTTTTTTTAAAAATAGGTGTTACTCTGGCTGTCTTTCAACATGATGGTAGCTCACAATCAACAAATGATTTAGAAATGATATACGCCAAGGAACCTCAGATTTCATTGGCAATCTCCTTGTAGAATTTTGCAGAGTATCCATAAGGCCCAATAGCCTGACTTGGCTTAAAGGAGTTTAAAATACATAGCATGTTAGTGGGTGACAAGTTTATCTCCAGGCTTGGTAAGTTGGTATACCCATTTGGAAGTGAAGGTATGACGCCATTATCAGGAATACAATTGTTAGTAAAAAAAAATATTAAACCTCTTTGCTTATGTGAGAACATCCGACAAAAATTTATCTCCCACCTTCCCAGCTTAGTTTTCATAAATTTATATAGGGTAGTTAGATTACCCTCTTTGATAACTTCACACTCAGCTGCTTCAGATAAGGCATTTACTTTAGTTGTGTATGCTTTGCTACTTTCAATATAGCTGAGTCGACTATCCTCAGTAGGATACTTGCATAGAATGCGCCTGCGTTTTAATTTCTTACAACGTAATTTTCGTAGAACACAAGGCATTTTACAAGAAGTGCTGTAACTGGAGGAAGTCTGGTTTGAAATTACACCCTCATTAATCTTAGCAAGGAACAAGTCCCAAATAATGCCTATGTTATCCTCATTATGTAATAATGACCAAGCTACATCCATTAGGAAGTTTCGTAACCAAGAAAAGTATTATCACCTATTTTTACTGGAAAGACTGGACAAATCTGTGTAAGAGGGGACGTTCGTATGAGCAGAGACCATGGAATGATTGCTAGAGCTGAAATGGTCAAGGACATCAATATCGAAAACGACACGGTAACCATCAGTGAGAATAAGGGCAAGGATATAATTACCCCTAGTAGGTTCAGTGACCAACTGGTTAAACCCAGCTCCGTAACTTGATCTAAAAAAAAGTCCTCTGAGTAGTGTCAGAAGTCTTCCAAGTGCTCCAATTTATTTTGGATTGGTTTAAATCGCCTAAAATAATGTTATATACGGTGCAACTAAAACCAGTTGTAAAATAGTTGCACACGGAATAGATCTGGCCTTTGTCGCAGCTATCCAGAATGTACCCAAGAAGAACATTAATGTTATAATCAACAAGGATAAGGCGCATTGCTTCGATTTCAGCACCGACATTCATTACATGGATATTAATTTCAGGTTTAAATGCAATAAGAAGGCCACCACCCCTAGCATCTCTATCCCGCCTAAAAACGTAAAAATGTGAATTGCCCAGAAGCATACCATTAGAAACAGAGTCATGCAACCAAGTCTCTACTACGAAAACAAGATAAAAATTGCCACTAAGCAGCAGTACCTTAAACTCTGCTAATTTTTTTACAAGGCTGCGTGCATTTATAAAAACAAATTAAAGACTGGCGTCTTTGGTGGGAGCAACACCAGAAATGATTGGTGATGAAGGGCAAACATTATGTTCATTACAGTACACTAGTTTCCCAACCTATTGTTATTGAGGTTGAGTTTACCATTATGGAATGAAACATTAACCAAGCACTGTTTACCAAGTGCAGTCAAAGGCAACCCATCAGTTGATAACAAAAGTGGGTTATTATTCACTTCATTCCACATGGAGATGAATGTTGCTCCAATAGTTTTGCACATTGCCATTATATGGCCATTACATTTAACAAGGAAAGGATTTACATCTGGTTTCAAGCCAGGGCACCTTCACTCCAATGGACGCTGCTGGTAGGTAGGACCTAATAGAAGAGCACAATTTGCTCAGTCTAGTAGCAATACCAGTAGAAGTATCTAAGTTACCATTGTTAGATCCCACACAATCTGTGAGTAATCACTGTTGGAGCTTAGTCTATTTGGAACACAAACAGTAACATGTTCGATTGTTGCACCAGGAAATGTCAAGGTAATTGAGTTACTGCAGGGCCTAACTGGAGCACGAAGATGCCTCACATAAGAATCCACCAATATAAAAGTACGACCGGAGGTGGTTGGTTTTCTGGCACAACGATGCGTGGTGACTTGATTACTGACTGTTCCAGCAACGGGACTCGCAACTTGAAGATATTGGCCACTTACAGGATTCCTGATTTCCAGTTATCTCATATATTCACTATTTGACCAAGGAAATGGACAGATTGTTTTTGATGACCTTCCAGACATGGTGTTAATACTAACCCTAACAGGGGCAATAGGCACAGGATGGTCTACATGAGCAGAGACTACTTTTAAGTTTTGCTCAGCAGTGGTGATAGCTGTTCTTACACAGTTCGTGTCTACAACCTCGGGACCAGATGAGATCCCAGTACCACAAAGCCGCAAAGAGCTTCTAGTTCTCGGGGAGTCAGTATGTTTGTACACGTTTGCTGTTACCACGTGCAGGTCTTCAGTTGATTTTCGAAGAACAATTGTTACCACAATATCCCCGCAGGCTGGCTGTGTTTTATCACATGAGGTAGCAGCATTTAACAAGGTTTTCACCTTCACACCATACTCTTTAAATTTCTTCTCAATCAATTCCGAGATGGGGATTTGGAAAAATGGAGAATTTATGTCCCTTATTGCTTTAGATATATGGTTTAAAGAAATAGCAATTTGTCACGATTGCTGCAGTATAGTATTTTTTAATTTGGTTTCCATT
Organism: Lithobius niger; assembly: GCA_023313725.1. Taxonomy (NCBI): domain Eukaryota; kingdom Metazoa; phylum Arthropoda; class Chilopoda; order Lithobiomorpha; family Lithobiidae; genus Lithobius; species Lithobius niger. The sequence goes on from JAHWFP010018009.1 coordinate 13,735, forward strand.
GAAGATAAAGTAACCTCCATTACATTCTTGTAAGCATAATTTAAAGTGATTATTGTTTGAAGACAGGTAAGATTTCACGTGGAGTAACACTTCAGCAATTTAAAGTAGCTTCACAAGGCACTCTTTATTAAGAAGAAGTTCAAACCACAGATATTGGATACACCCATTTGTCTTTCTACAAGCATTACCCCTGAACCACAAGTAACGACTCCCAAATCACCTTTGTCTGCTCAATAATCACCATGTTCTCTTCAGCTATCACCGAGCGTTCTCACTCATTCACCAGGACCTCCGCACATTTTGGAGCAGTCGATAAACAATTGGAATCTGTAGTTCCAGGAAGATCTTTGCCTTTTCCAGCACAATCTGTTAAACGTTGCCAGCTGTTGCCAGCAAAAGTATTAACTCCTGAAACGTGACGTCATCCAAAAAGAGTAAGAAAGGCATGCTTGACCTGTACATAACGTACAAGAGGGTGGTTCACGAATAAAAAACATTCAGAATATTTTTCCTTAGCCATGCAAGTGAAGCGAGCAAAGTCGAATACGTAATTTAACTTGGATTTTGTGTCTGTGTGTGTTGTTCTGTGTGCAAAACGGTTATATTCTCAATTTTGCTGTGATATAGTTGAAATTTCATGACAAGGAAGCTTTGTGCATGAAATT
>JAHWFP010018018.1:9180-21455 GCA_023313725.1 Lithobius niger
TATTAAATCTATGGGAGTTAGAAGCCCAACAATTGGGGAGATCTGTATCATTATTGAAGAGATGAAACTTACTTATGCTACAGGGTGGGATGGTATTTATTTAAAACATTTTAAAAATTCAAAATTTAATACAGCAATTATGATTACTAAATTGATTAATAAAATCATCGAGTTTGAGGAGTGGCCAGACAATTTAAAAATACAAATACTGAGACCCATTTTCAAAAAAGGTAAAACAGGTGATTTAAATAATTATAGACCAATATCTCTACTTCCGTTGATTGACAAAATAATTGAGAAATTTATTGCAAATCAGATTACAAATTTCTTTAATACAAATAATTTATTAAACAAAAATCAGTTTGGGTTTAGGAAATCATTCGGAACAAGTACAGCTCTTAAAAGCATTAATGACGAAATTGCAAAAGCACTGAATGAGAGTAAATGTGTTGGAGCTATTCTTATTGACCTCCAGAAAGCGTTTGATACCATTAATCATACCATATTATTGGAAAAATGTCATAAGATGGGGTTACGTGGAAAAATTTACAATATTGTAAAAAGCTATATGAGTGAAAGAAAGGCAGCAACAAAAGTTGAAAATACAATTAGCGATTTTGAAAATGTAGCGTACGGTATTCCTCAAGGCTCAGTTATGGGTCCACTTTTATTCCTAATTTACGTTAACGATATCGAAACCGAACATGTAAACACTAAAATTTATCTGTTCGCAGATGATATCATTGTTATCTCACTTGAAAATGAGTACACAAACATGATGAACTATCTCCAAAATGAGTTCGATAATATTGGGAAATGGTGTTTTGAAAATGAGGTCTTTATCAATACCAGTAAAACACAATTTATGTGTGTACATTCACCTTACAAAAAAGTTAACCAAAACAAAAATATTTATATTCATAAAAATCAGTGTAACTCTTATAATTGCATGTTAGAATGTGATAAAATTGAGGTAGTTGAAGAGGCTAGATACTTGGGAATAATTATTGACGAAAAATGGAGTTATAAAAACCAGATTAACAGTATTATAATGAAATTACGTAAAATGATGCCAAGTCTTTACAGGATAAAAAATATTCTAGATAATAAAACTAAACGAAATTTATATTACGCATGGATTGAGAGTATATTGAGGTATGGTATTGAAGTGTATGGCCACGCAAAAGAAACTCAACTTAACAAACTTCAAAAAGTCCAAAACAAAATTGTAAAAATATTATTTAAAAATAACACCAACTATAATACAGAAAATATTTTTAATAAACAAAAAATACTACAAATTAACCAACTTAGAGACTTTGTAACCATTTATGAAAATTACTTTAAAACTGATTTTAAGAAGGTGACAGATAGTAAAGCAGAAATTTTACGTAAATCCACTTACAGATTTAATGTCCCTCAGGTAATGAACGATTACGGTAAACAGTGCAGGTCATATACAATCCCAACTCTATTTAATAAGTTACCCATTGACCTGCTTAAACTTGGTAGTAAGAATAAAATTAGAAAAGAGATAAAAAGATATTTTTTAAACAATTAAATGTATGTGAAATTAAGGATGGCAATTGGGTAAATGATTGTTACATTATTTTGCTTTATATTCAAGCTGTGTGCTAGTTTAATTATTATTATTAGTATTCTTAGTTCTTTTTTAATGTTTTGCAGTTACCATATTTTTTATATATACCAGTGTGGTTTCTGTTTTGTTTTTGAAGCGATTTTTAATTTTTTTTTTTAATTTTTATATTGACTTTTAACATATGATGTAATAAGGTATTTGTCTTTTTTTTTTTGTTTTTTGTGTGTACATTGTAATTGATATTTTATGGATAGTAATTGTAAATTTGATATGTATCGGCTCTTCACAAGTTTCTGAGTGAACTTAAAGCCGTTATTTGGTAATAAACTATTATTATTATTATTATTTCTACAACACACACATTCTCCATCATCGTTCACTCCAAGCGAAAACCAACATACTTAACACAACATTAGATTAGACTAGATTAGATTTTATTGAGCAATCGGTCTATACACACCATACGTTTTTACCAACTACCAACACAGCATTATCCTACAGCAACAACAATGCACACATAACACACGTCGTTATGAAGACCGCTCAACGTATACATTTTTGCGTATGTCAATGCATGGAGGACAATGGGTCAAGTTCACAACAGGTGACATTGTAGACGAGTAAAATAAAAGGCATGCAAGTCAATTGAGGACGAAAGTCCAGATGCGTGCGTCGGTAGTGAAAGCGCTAACAAGAGGTGGCTCTGTGACGAGAGGAGCCCTCCTTTCAACCTACAGGACATTTGTGAGGTCAGTGATGGATTATCACCTGCCGTTTCTGTCAATGTCGAAGCGGCACATTGCGTCTCTACAGGCAGCAGCCAATGAGTGTCTGCGTGTTGTATCTGGTTGCATTGCCTCTACCCCTGTGCAATCCTTGTGGGTTGAGTGTAATGAGCCACCATTGGCGTATCGATCGGCGGAGCTCCTGGCACTCCTATGTTTGCGAAACCTGAGTCATGGTTCCACGGACCTGGTGGGTAGGATTTTGTTAGACTACGGGGGCCTGAGTGAGAAGGCACGTGGGGTTCTTGGTGCTGCCGGGAGTGGTGTTTCTGCTTTGGTCTCCATTGGCAGCCAGGTGTTTGATGTTGCGAGGGCTCTTCCTGTATGCCCGTGGGTGTGGTGTCCTGGCTTGTCTGTGCTCTTCGATCAGGTGTACGTTGAGTGTAATGTTTTCTGCGATGCGTCATTCTACCCGGAAACGCAGATTGGTGGCATTGGTGTGGTGATTCCAGCATTGAAGGTTGAGCAGCGGCGCCGTGTCAGTGCGATGACGTCTAGTATGGCATGTGAGATAGTTGCAATTTCAGTTGCGTTAGATATCGCAAGTGACCTGGACCTCCCATCCTTTTCGGTTGAAACTGACTCGTTGTCAAGTATCAGGAAGCTACAGCGTTCGTGGGAGCTTCTGGATGTTTCAGACCCGCTGGTGTATACTATTGGATGGAAGTTCTGGACTGCATCTCAGACCAAAACTGTCTCGCTGCGGTGGGTGCGTGCCCATAGCGGCCACCAGGGAAATGTGTTTGCAGACGGTGTGGCAAGGGGGGCGGCTGAATCTGGAGTGGCGGAGGTGGTGCCTCTCCTGTCCGCGCGTATGAGGAGACCACTGGTGCGGGACTGGTATCTACGCCGGTGGCAGGATGACTGGGCTGCTGCCCAAACTGGTAGGACCCTGTTCTACGTTCAACCAACATGCTGCACTAGGTCTGTTTCTTTGGGAAGCGAAATTGCTCTCGAGGTTGCGTACGGGTCATTCTCTGCTCCGTGCTCACCAGTTCAGGTTTGGGTGGGTGGGCTCACCGCTTTGTGACTTGTGTGGTGTGGATGTCACCCCGGAACATTTCTTGCTTATTTGTCGAAAATATGTGGCTCACAGACGCTTAGTTACTATGTGGACTTCGCGCGTGCCTGGACTTCGGGGTGTATTGTCTCTCGGCACTGGGAGGGATGTGTTGTCGAGATTGAGGGCTGTTGCGCGGTACTGTGTTAGGACGGGTGTTCAGCAGTGATCAGCTGGGTGTTTGGCCCCTGGGTCTTGCTACTTTTTTTTTTGTTGTTGCTTTTGTCACTCTCTTGGCTATCCCGGCTCTCCCTTCTTCAGTGTGCAGGATGTTACTGTTTGTACAAAGTGGAAAGGTTTTATCCAATGGTTCCGGGGTACAGATTTTCTAGAACCAGTGCAGCAGTGGCAGTATTGGCTCATTGGTGAGGGTTCTGTGTTGTGTTTTGGTTGTGGTAATTTGGGGGTTTGTGCACTTGTTCAGGAGTGTGTGTGTGCTTTTGTGGGGAAACTGATACAATGCTTCCACTCGGATTTAGACTCAATGTACTTGTACACAGTGGAAATGGACAGTGCAATGGTTTGGAGGTAGGCAGTGCCAAGGACCAGTGTGGCAATGACAGTCGTCATATGTTTAGTGGCTAATCCGTGTAGTTGTTGAATAGTAATAGTGTTGCGTTTGTAATTTGTAATTAGCTATAGTACAGGGTGCATGGCTCAGGGCCACAACCCTTAATAAATAAATTGAATTGAAAAGGTTAGTGTTCTGGTTAGTGTTCAGCTTAGTGTTTTGGGCCCATGTGCAAGACACGTGCTTGGTGTCCACCCGTACAAGCGTTGCACTAATCTAATCAGCTATTGCTGTTGGAGAGTTGTAGTAGAGTGCCGCTGGAACTTTCCCTAAATGGGGAGGAGAAGGTGGCCTTGTCATGTGGTGCAACTTGGAGTTGTTGTGGAGTTGTGCGGAATGGTGTTTACGCTGGTGTGAGTGTTGTGGCTTGTGATGTTTATTAAGTTTGGTGAGTTCTTGATGTAATTGAGTGTATTTTTAGGTTAGGAGGGGCGTACGGCTGTGTGCCAAGGCCTCTAATAAAATCTGACGAAAAGGATCAGTCAAATAGCACTGAATCTGACTGCGCATTTTTGTGTCTTTTAAAGCCCTGTAGTAGGTTTGAATCGGTAGTTGGCCTCTCCCTCCACGTTCTTCCCCCTCCGCCTATATTTTCCCCCTTCTCCCGATCGCTCCATCCTACTTCTTTCATATTTGCACTGAATCCTTGCATTTTCTTGTACCTTCTGTGACTATTTCATCGATAGCAGTCATAGTAATCGATGCAGCATTGTTTCCTCCGACAACCATATTTTTTTTCCTGTTCACTCAAGCCCGATTACGTTACTATACATATTTTGTTCTTTTTCACTCAAGCCCGATTACGTTACTATACATATTTCGTTCCTTTTCACTCAAGCCCGATTACGTGACTATACATTTTTTTTTTGCCTTTTCACTCAAACCCGATAACGTTACTTCATGAAATCAAGTGCAATGCGACATGGAGAAGACATTTCTGCATAACCTACATGGTGTATCAACAACTTGATTTGTTATTATTACACGGGTCTACGATAACATAACTAAATTTAGTGTGACGGCATCTCGAATTTACTGGTTTTGTGCACGGTTTCGGTGCATGTGCACGTTCGCAAAGATATTGTTGGCAGCCATATTGTTAGACCATTGCTTCAGCATTGTTTCCTTCGATAAATTCTTTTCCTTGATTTTTCTTAGGAAAAGGTATTGCTGGGTTTACCATTGTTAAAACATTGTTTTTTGCTAAGCGCTGGCGAAAACGTAGCAACTACCGTTTTATAGGTTAAGAAGATGCTATTTACTTTCCTAAGAAGACCATACACCGGGAGAGGCTAAGACTTCGAGGCTAAACAACCGTGCAGCATGCAAAAGTAAGGACGATCACGACCAAAGTGAAAATTAATCATTACTGGAAACACGTGCAACAATCGCTGTAATTTTGACAACAATTGCGATTCACGTCGTGAATCATTGCTACTTTGCAAGCTGTGTCTGGTAACAGAAACCAAGGATTAACGAAAATAGCTGGTCAATGAAAAGTCAGACTAAAGTGGGGGCCCACGGATAGACTGGGAATGTCCGTGTTAGGCAGCGTGTCTGTTAGCTCTGCTCTTGGCATTCTACAAAATAAAGAGACTGGGATGCTGGGGGTAGGGGGGAGGCATTGCGTCTGTTACCATTTAGCATATCATACCCATTAACTGAACATAAAACCTAATTTTTTGGTTGTTAAGGATGGCCACCGAATCAGTTTTTACAAAAGGGGAAAAGGGCAGGGAGAATACGGGAGGAAAAGGGAACTTACAAGAAGAAAAAATTCCTGTCGCAGTCAACGTTCAGGCAACGCCAACCGAATACTAGAAAACAACCTCGGACGAAAGAAACCCCGGCCGAAACGAACCCGGGCGAAGCCGGGTACAAATACAATTGATATATAAAGGAGTAGTACGATTTTCAGTACACTGCAACTGAGTAATTCAACCAGAGAGTACTCTTTGTAAATTGCTGGCTTCTTCAGGAAATGGTTTGCAAATCAATGATAAACCAGCATTCCACTGAACAATAACGCATTACGTTAAACATTTGTGTATATGCGCATCGTTAGAAAAGAATGTAAATAAATTTTCCTAAACGACTTCTTTGGATACGTTCCAATTGGCATGGGTACAAATGCAATACACTAATTTGTGAAGATCTATCAATGCTTCTATGTTTCTGGAGCCAATGGCCATAGTGCCAGGAATTTTCCACCAACCTGCGTTCCTACCAACCAACAGTTCGTGTTTCTGTCTCACAAGCTGAACACTGCTTGACTTGAACTTATACCGTCAAAATTATTTTTAGTAAGTAAAAATTATCTTATTGCTATTTTCCAAAATTACTTTATGAAAAAAATTAAGATAAAGAGATTTCTTATAGAAAAGAGCAATTCTTCATAATCTTAGGAGCGGGAATTTATTTGAGCACTGGGACAGTTTTGATTTTCCACAACTAATTCCTACAAATATCTATGCAGTACGTAACTAAAAGATCTGATCAAACTGTAATGAGGTCCTAAGTGTTGGAAAACAGTGATGTAGGAGAACATTTCCGATATTGTAGTCGGCTAAAACGTCCCCGTCAGCAGTGGTAATGTATTCCAGCAAGACTCCTAAAGGTGGGTTGTATGTCGTAACGTTACGGCCATGACAATAGCTTGGCTTGCTGCTGGATAGGAAGTGTAATTAACTGATATATTCTATAATTATTTTGGAAAGTAAAGAATTTTTTGGTGCTTAAAATTCGTTTAAATGTTTGGGCAGATTTTCAGTGTTAGGAATGAACAAAGTGACCTTCTCCACTGCACTGGAAACTTACGCTAATATTGTTGAGAAACGGTTAACACTTATCTACAAGAATGATTAAGCACGTACGTGTGTTGGCGGATTAGGTCCGCAATGCGCAACGCATTTCAAGTAAAAATAAAGTTTGCTACTTAACAGTAATCACGCTAACTTCACTAATCCTAACGTTACTAGACTTAAATCTTGATAGGAAACTGTACTAAATATAAGCAAATAATGTGAGTTCTGAGTTTATTTCGATAATGCAATGCTGAAATTTGTTCCCTGGTGAAATACTTTACCCTGCCTGATGAATTCGGCCCAAGGCCGCTAGGCTAACCTAACCTACAACAGCACACACAACATCGCAATACCAAATCAAGCAGCGGATTCACTCGACCACCAGTAATTTTATCCATTCCTCCCTGTAAGAAACAATGGTGGCCTGTCGCATCGTTTTTTTTTGCTGTGAAAACCCCAAAAAAATTTACAGGAGGGAATACGGCAAACTTTTCGACCGTATCGTTAGTTTCAGAGTGTAAGCGAAGAACGACTCTTTTTCAGTTTTTCCCTTATAGTTAGTTATACCATGTGTATTTTGTAATAACCTAGGCTGTGTTTTGGTGGAATATATGTAGCCATGTTTGGTATTCGACGTGTTAACCTATGAAACGTTCTGCGCGTTTTGTGACCAAGAAGGGTGCTTGGTTAAAAAAAGGTGCTTGCTACGATTTGTTAAAAAAAAAACTTCCAGAAAATAGTGCAAATTGTCCAAACTCCCCGAAGACCGGTAGATGGTCCTGGGTTGCTTTTAATCTGCATTGCTACTCGCCTTGCTCTTGTGAATACTTTTTGATTTTCTGTTGCTTCCGATAGTTACACCTGATATTGTTGTGCTAGTGGCAATCGAGCATATCTATCTATCTAACTGGAAAATACTACCTCACGTAATTTTTTGTTCTCACAACACTGGTGATGTTTTGGTGCGCTTAGAACTTGTCCGTTTGGAATGATAAAGTGGTTGAGGATGTTCAGTATTGGACAGTGAATTTTAAACACTTCTTTACCAACCAAGCCTTGATGCAGCGCTTTTTCCTGGACGAAAACTTCATTGTTACGATTTAGCACTATTACCTACGAAACCTGCCTCCTTCGAATTATCTGCGTACACGTATACGTAATTTTAAGCGGCTCAGGCCTGATCGGTAGCCGTATTGCTAACAATGGCATCGCTCCATTCCTCAATTATGTTAAAACGAAACTGAAGGAAAGTGAAAAGTACAACTCACACTTGAAGGCGGCATACAGAAAGTCTTGAGAATCTACGTGACGCCGGCTGTAATATAGTCAACCTTTACAATTTGTTCCCTGGTGCACGAGGACGCATCGAATTTATCCACATTGTTTAGGAAGGCAAGTGGCTTGTTTGTTTCTTTAAAAGAAATGCCTTTGTGCCTTCCTTCACCAGCTGCAAGCAAGTGGTAGGCAGCTCGATGCTTTTTCTTTATAAAATAGCTCCATGTCATTTTTGGCAACCCGGCTTTAAGTTAGGGCATGTTAAACCGCATAATTAAAACAAGAACTTTTGTTTTCTTTCCGCAAAACGAGCACCATGCCGACTTGCGGTGAAAAGACCACACCAACGCCTTCTGCTTCAGTAATTATACATATCGAAACTTTACTCGTTTCTGAATGGTCGCCGACAAACAAACCCACAGATCTATACAACATTAATAAACAAAAACGTATCATTAAAAGTTAAAAGTAATGGTCTAAAAGTCAAAACCTGTAAGGAACACGGACAAGCTTTGACTGTAAGGGTCTAGGTGTCAAATTTGGCCAGTAAGATGCTGCTAAGCATTAGACCCTTACAACCCGGTTTTTGATGAACAGCTGTCCGAAATCGTCCTGTAAAGGCCCATGAGATGATCCAATGATATTGGGGGTGTGGGTTTCCTACTTTGCTTTAGGTTGACTTTTTTTCCGGTTTGGTAACATGGCAGCGATTCCAAGCAAGACAACCTGCTGCAAGCGTAAGCGTGTACACCCATTCTGTCTGAGTTACTAAGTCATTAATAAACAGACATATATCGCTGGAAATAATATTAAGGAAAATTGGAAATTATCCAACAGCGAAAATCGTACACTAGAAACGTAGTTCAGTAAGCCACCTTTATGCATTTACGTTTCATCGGAGTGCATCGGAGAGATTAAGGCGCTATGTAGGTGATCTGGGGGAGAACTGGCTGGCCTGTTCGAATCCGGGTCATGCCACTCCGATTTAACGAAGTGCATAAAGGTGGCTTACTGAACTAGGTTATTTCTAGTGTATGATTTTCACTGTTGGCTAATTTCCAATTTTCCTTACTAAGTCATTAACAAGATCACCGGGTAGTAAGGGTCTAATGCTTAGCAGCATCTTACTGGCCAAATTTGACACCTAGACCCTTACAGTCAAAGCTTGTCCGTGTTCCTTACAGGTTTTGACTTTCAGACCCTTACTTTTAACTTTTAACGATACGTTTTTGTTTATTAATCCGTGTTACTTTGAGAATTGTAACAAATAGGTGTGGTGGTGTATGAGGGGTGGGGTATGTGTGACACCTTCATAATTAATTTGTTGTTTGTTTTGTTGCGCCGCCTTTAAGCTAGGTAAATAGCTATGGCCCTTACTAACCTGGCTATCGCAAGTGTTAACAACAGAAACAAATCCTTTAATCTTCAGTCTATCTTGCAGCTGACGTTTGCTAAATGACATTGTTGCATAATAACAATGTTTAAAACAATGTAAAACAATCAATCTGGTCGTTTAGAGCTCTGTAACCCCTGAACCACTTGACCAATTAGAAGAGGCCTTATGGAAAGGGCACATCTACGGAGCAATACCTGTAAAATGTTCTAAGAACCAGCTTTACAAGACAAATAGTTTGACCTGTAGAGAGGTCAGACGAAAGGTACATCCCCAGAACAAGACCAAGAACAAGAAGTTGTCTATTTGGCCCCTCTCTGTATCTCGGGTTTGGCTGGACTGAATTTCACAATTTTTGGACTGTAGACAGGCCTTGAGTAGTCAAGGCTAGATTCGAAATTTGGTTTAAAAATTTTTAATTTTGAAGGAGTTATAGCCTAAGCTCTAAAGTTGAAAGTTTAACACAGAGATCCTAGGTCGACCCTTACTAACACTCGCCAGTGTTAATATCTCACTTAGAGGACGCAATTTTGCTTTCATTCTCATTATGCCCATATTTGGGAAATGACGTCACCTTCGTTAATTATCGGATTTTTACGGAAACACGAAGCTGCTTCTCGGCAATGTTCGTAGTGGTTATGCCCGTATTAGGGCAATGAATTCACTTTCGTGAATCGTCGGACCTATACGTAAACACGAAGATGATTTTCAGTCTGGCTTCATTTAACGTGCTGTATCAGCGATTTCAAAATGTCTCTTCTCAACCGCTTTCTTCTTCTACGCACTCGTGTAACAATGGAACAGTGTAGAATCGCAAGAATGGTTTTCGGTTTGGCTGCTGGGATATCTCAGCACTCGGTGCTGGGATATCTCTGCACTCCTTTTCTTTTTTGGATAAAAACAAGTCACAAATATGGCATAAACGCTAACAACACGAATCTCCTTTCGTAATTTTATTAATGATGATTAAACACAGATCAAATACATCCAACAACCAAAATAAAAAGCAGAGTACGAAGCTTTCGTATTCAAGAATTATTAAAATTCAGAAGTACGCAGTAGCGCAGCAACCTAAAAAAAAAGACCACGAAACTTTCGTAATACAAGAATTAAATTTCATCACAACATCACACACTTGTGGGAAATGTAACGTGGCACCCTGAATGTTTGCTGTAATTGTCCATTGTCAAATCCGCTGCAATTATCTTGTTTTGTCAGTAGTTGGTTACCATGCAAAACACCAGACGCTGCCACCACCATAACTTCACTAGAACTTTTGTATTAGCACTAGTGAAAATGCAACAATAAGTCAACGCGTGGTAACAATGACGCTTCGTGCTGAGAAGGCAAAAGCGGTTGAGAAATATGATCCTGCCCGTTCCCTCATGCTGAGCCCAACAATACCGCTGCGCGCCCTTGTTATTGTTAAAGCTCAGCACTCGGAAAACGGGTAATATCCTATACATTTATTATGGGGCACCAAGTGTAAAGTTGAAAATTACTACATTTTCCTTCACTTTTACGGAACTTCTACCTTGGTTTATAAATATTTGAAATATTGTTTTCCTAATATATAAATAGGACTGCCCCAACCAAACCTGTATATGTTTTGACAATGATATATATATAACTGGGGGATCAAAGCAACATTCATGTATAAATCTGCCAATATTAGTGGCTAATTATTTGTAAATAATGACATTAATTTACAAATAATTTTGGACACTCGTCTTTTACTTATAAATACTATTTAGCAATTTTTTGATTTATGTATAATTGAACAAGTAATGATTTAACGCACCCAATTTATATATCAGCTGGTGCTACGGACTGGTATGCATATATGTTTATGCATAGATAAATTAATCAATAAACCTTAACAAAAATTTAACAAAAGTTACAAAAAAATCCGCAGTGATTATCGCAAACCTCACTTTTGGACCAATTGATTGTGATATCATATAAACATTAGGGGAAACATGAGGCTAGTGAAAAATATGAAACATTTAGTACAAACTCTCTAAACTGTTAACAGAAAATTCAAGCGTTATATGCATAAACGTCAACGGAAATAATAAAAATTATGCAATACTTATCACCAAGCTCTTTAAACTCGGTGGACTCTTAGTCACAGGTGAAATATAAGGTTAGTAAATTATGTGCAACACTTTGTGCAAACTCGAGTGAGCCTGTATCGAAAATTCAAGTGTTACATCCAAGTCAGTAGCGGAAATATAAAACTTGTAAAGATATGCAACACTTAACGGAAAACTCGCTAGACTCAAATAAACCTGGGCCGAAAATTCAAGTCCAGGTCTAGTTAAACAGCTTAAAGATAAAGTCCGTAAAAAATAGGCAAAACTTACCAGAAACTTTGCTAACTACAAGTAAACCCAACTGAAAATTCAAGGGCCATCGAAGTTAATTGGGGTGATGTCACTAGAGTATGCCTTGACGTCAGTTAGCCACGTGACTTCCGGGTGCTCGAGTAAACTTTGACATCAATTCCGTTTAGTAGGATAAACCTTGACGTCGGTTAGTCACGTGACTTCCAGTCATTCGAGTGAATGTGGTAAAGTTTGGGTTCAGGCGATCACATGACTACTGGTTAATATGGTACCCCTTGATGGCAGTTCTGGTCAAACTGCAAGAGCCAAATTTCTCTAAGCCCAGGAGGATAGGAGGTAGCAAAAGGCAATTTTACATGTCATCCAAAAGGAGAGCAGGTAGGAAAACACAAGATAGAGGTAGCCAAATACAAGTGTGTCTTTTGTCGTGGGGGGGGGG